>JAULKM010084444.1:0-11475 GCA_032355605.1 Rubia tinctorum
TTTTCATGTATGTCTCAAAAGGGTACCTTTTAGCAAATAATGGGTACCAGTTTAGATCAAAATTGTGCCATAATGATACCCACTTTTAGCTAAAAAGTACATTTTCGGGACATTTATGAAAATGTAGGAACCTTTTAAGGATAATTCTAAAAATAGGGTACCAAACTGTGAATTTCACTTTAAAATGGCTACCAAAATGCCCCAAAGTTAGGCTTTATACTAAAAAATGATAGTGAAAAAGAAAATATTACATCACCAAAATTTTCATCCCAAAACATTCCCCAACAAAGTGATAATCATCTAAAGATCACACCGCCAATGATTCTACCAACTTGCCAAAACCAATAAAAACTAAAGCAACACCAAAAACACAAAAGAATCCCAAGATGAAAACTCCTAAGTGTTTCACTACTCTCTCCTCCCACACTTGAACTTTACATTGTACTCAATGCAATGAATCAATAAAAACCATAAGTGGAAAAGAGAAAAGTAGTGAAGCTCACTTATGTGACCCCGAAGGGTTCCTCCTCAAATGCAGAGTCTCGTGCCTCTTTCTTCTCTCCTCTTGACGCATTTCTTAATTATCAATAGGAATGATATCCATGAAATCATCTAGCTTCAAAAGGTTAAGTCTCTCTACCACTTGCTTGATGACCTCTTTTTGAGCATCCGACCTTTCATCCACACTGGCGAACTATTCCTTCATTTCCCTCTCAATGGAATCTAGCCTAGACTACCCAAGTGAGCATGGTATCCTCCACAGAACCTAGCCGCATCCCAAAATTCTCCAACGGAAGCTCATCCCACCTACTACTTCCCGATATCCTTCACAATCTTGGTAGAACTAGCAAGTTTATCTCCAAAGATACGGAAATGATCAAGAATGTCTGCGGGTAGGCTAGAGTGGCTAGGAGGCTCCTTAGATGTTATATCGTTTCCATCCTCCTCGAAATCTATATCCAGGTTTGATTGGTTCTGTAGAGATCCTTCTCAAACCTCGGATCAAGGGCTATGAAAAGGTCCCCCAACATCGTATCCTGATTAATAGCTATGTGTTCTCGCAGGGGTAGAATCATAAAATTGCACACCAAAGAGCCATTATATAGACATACAAAGTGATCCTCTGAAGTTGTGGTGGCCATCATCCCTGCTTCTCCAGCCTGTCATCGTGTACCGTGTCCCTGAACAATCCAAATTCGCCACCGCCAATGAAGAAAGAAATGGATGGCCCAAGTATTGGGCTAAGATTCCAACCATGCCTCCAATATAAATCTTACCACCTTTCTTGTTTCCCATCGCAAGGAACTCATCCACGAAGGCTGCAACCATGTTGGGGTAAAATTTTCCCTCTGGAGTCATTGCCCAAAGGACATGGACATCTGATCTCATACATTAGGAGATTTCCCCATGATAGAATACTCTCATAGTCAACAGTCACTGAATGTAATGCAATGTTGGGTGGATGATTTCCATTCTCTTCCAAAGGTGTTTCCTTTATGTGCCCGAAAGGATTCTCCAAAAGTAGCTCAACGAGAATGGAAAACCTTGTCGGTGATTCCTTGGGATCTCCTTCCCATACTTCCACCCAAACACTTGGGCAATGTCTCAGTGCGATATAGTGTGCTCAGCATCATCCAAGTGGAATCATATGAGTCTCCTCCCCTCGTTGTCCTTCATTTGCTCCAAAGTTGCCAAGAATTCCAAAGTACATCGAATATAAGTCTTCGAGTGCTTGTCCAAGAAACCCTCTAGGCATATCCTACTAAGAAAGTACGTGACAGGCTCGAGTAGACCTAGGCTTCCAAAGTTTCTTTGCAAGCGAAATTTTTTTCCAAGATGGTACACTTTGGGCATTTTATGTATCTCCACCTCCGGGACGCACCACCGGAATTTTTAGTCAAGCCCATGAATTTATCAATGACAACCGCGGGGTTGGGAGGAAGGGAAGTTTTTTCCTCTCGTCTCCCAACCTTAGCCAGCTTCTTCCCCTTGTCACTTCGTGAAGTGGTTCACTTTTCCGATATTTTCCTCTTTGGAGCCATTCTATTCACAACAACAGAAAGTGCTAATGCAAGGATAACCAAGGGCATGTATTAAGATCCATTAGAAAAGAACATTCCTTCCCAAATAGCCACAACATTTCAAATCATGTTATCTCAACATAAAGGTTATTCAATCAAGAATCATTCTTTTTTTTTAAAAAAATCAATCCATGAACAATCATAGCATCCCATCAAGAAGATTATGCAATCAAGAATCATCCCTCCTAAATCATCACAATCAATGAAGATCACCCTATCAAAGCACAAGGACAATACACTCACTCCCCCACTTAGTGAAGATCATTCAAGTAACCAAAAGAATTTCTCCAAAAACACTACAACATTTCAATTACAAAGCTTCCCATCACATCACCATCATGATCAAATAGGAAAGTAACCATATATTTCAAAGGATTATCCAGAATTTGAAGCCCGAAGATGAAGATTGCGCACAAGAAGAAGCAAAATGCTAATTTTTGGGGAATGGCTCATTTTTTTTAGATATGCCAAGGAGAATTGAGAGTAAGTATTTTTGAGAGATTTTGATGATCTAAATCAATTCAATTCTATGAGTGAGGTATTGTATTATGGACCATTATTTTCAGCCAAAAATGTGATTAAAAAAAAGGTACGAATGAGATAAGGTTGCAATTTTTGAAATTAGAGAGTGAGAGGGACAAAAGTACCAATCTATTTATGCATAAGGGAGGTGTTGTTGTACTATTTACACCAACACTTATGGGAAAAACAAAGATTTTTTTGAATTAAGGAGCCAAGAATTTCATGTTTTAGCTCAAGATTCGAATCTCAAAGATCTAAATTTTTGGCCCTAAAATCGCAGCAAATGAAGTCTGGAACTAGGAACCCCTCGTACCAACCAACCAACACGGCCCGTATCAAACCTTCCAAGAGGAACGAACCGTGCCAAAATTCAGCATGAGGCCCCGCTCGTGCCAAATGGGTGTGACACGAGGTCACCTCTGTGAATAGTGCCTTTTCCCCTTTTTCTCCTTTTTAAAAAAAAATATGTTGTCACCAAACAAGCCCTATATCTTTTCACTCAAAAAGAATGAGACTCAAACTCAAATTCATCAATCAACAAGAGTTTCATCTCAAAAACCTTTGTCATACTAAAAAATGCAAAATTATCTACTAAAAACATGTCAAGAACAAAGAAAGAAAGACCACGTATATTTATTTCGTCATCACGACTTATATCTTTTTCATATATTTTAATTGAAAGAACCTACCGTTGGGTCTCTGGAGTCGCCATCGGCAACTTCACCCATGATGACATCCTCGTGAATAGGTTTCCATAAGGAGACATCCTTACCTTTAAGTGCTTTATTGGCCAAGAAGAGTGAATATCCATTCATAGCCAGAACCAAATCCTTGGCCATTTCCTTGGGTTTAGGAGGTGGTCGAGGGTGTTTTACGTCCTCACCACTTAATGCAACCTACTACATTTTAGTGAGCAAAGAAAAACAATCCAAGATAGAAAAATCATCACTAACATCATACAAGGCCATAGTCTAATCAATATGTTCATCAAAGTTAAAGTGCACGGGAGGGCTCCTCTTATTACTCTTATTGTAATAAAAATCTCATTAAGCATGCTATCTTCCTCACTATCATCAAGAGTCACATCAAGGTAATCATCATTATCCGTCATGCAAGAGTTATGAAGTTGAACATCTTCTTCACACAAGGTTATGCATTTACAAACAAGAGAGGTATTAGGTGAATCATTCTTAGAATTGTAAATATCAAAATCGACTCTATCTATGTCATCCTCTAAGGTTAGTGTTCCTGAATGAACATCGATCTTAGTCCTTGATGTTTTAAGAAAAGGTCTCCCCAATAAAATTGAGGGTGCACCACCATCGTGTGCTACATTAAGGACATAAAAGTCCGCCGGAAACAACAAATTGCCCACTCAGGCCATCACATCCTTCACTAGTCCACGAGGACTAGCTTGGGAGTGATCGGCCATTTGGATGATTACTCTAGTCTCTTTAAATTCACCTATTTCTAGGTTCTCATAAATGCACAAAAGAATGAGATTAATAGAAGCTCCTAGATCAATCATAGCATTTTTCACCAATTTACCACCTAAAGAAATAGGAATTGAAAACATGCCGGGGTCATCACATTTTGTAGGAAATTTTCTATGATTAAGAGTGGTGACTCCCCCCATTTTCACTTTACCTATTTTCTTAAGGGGTTTATTCCTTTTTCTTATACATGTGACTTTAAAAAAAATTGCATACGAGGGAACAGTTCAATCAAGTCTAAGATCGGAACACTAACCTCCACCTTCTTGAAGATTTTTTGGTTACGATCCTCATTGATTGTCACCTTTGGCCTTCCCCTAAGTGCATTGGGAAAAGGCGTGGGAGATTAACCCTTGCCTCAGGTTTTGGAAGCTCCTTGATAGGTTCCTCCACAAATAATTCTTGCTCCTCCAAGTTGGTTTTGTTCTTATCCACGACCAAATTGCCCTTTTATAGGATTTTCTTCTCGGGCGCATGCACCTCATTCTTGCTTATTAAGTTCAAAGCGCTCACATTTCTCGGATTGACCTCCTGTTGGGAAGGGGTTGCCAGAATCTTTGGCCTCAAGTTGGCTTACCGAGATGGCAAGTTGTTCAACTTAAATCTCAAGATTCTTGATGCTCAAGAATGCCCTAGTCCCGAGATCTTCAATCTCTCTCCTTGTACGCTCCGCAAAAATATCATGCTTCTTGGCCAATTGAAAGATTTTTCTAGGTCCGGCTTATAAATGATGTGTTGTTATTTGAAAGCCCTTCTCTCCTCGGATAGGGTTGAGGTAGAGCTTTCCCACCTCGGTTGTACCCCTGCATTTGGTTCTTCTTGCGCTGACGGAAGTTGGGGTGATCGCGGTACCTCGGGTTGAAGGTGTTTGTGTAAAGATCTTGCCTTTCTCCTCATTGGTTCCCACGGAACCCTTGTTGTTGCCCCCTAGAAAACTATGACCTATTTCCACCATTGTTAAAACTCAACTCCTTAACTTCCTCAAAGTCCCCCACCACTTGCGGGCACACATCCGTGTGATGATCAAGATTACAAAAACCGCACACTTTTGCTTGTTGGACTCCCTTTTTCATGAATTCTTTCATCATGGAGGCAAGAGCTTGGACTTGCTCCTCCAACTTTGGGGATTGAGATGGTTCATCCCCGGGCTTCACCCTAGACCTTTTACCAAATTTCCTTGTTCCGTTTGACATCTCCTCGAAGAGTGGCATCGCTTCCCTTGGGCTCTTGTTGGCGATTGAACCGTTGCAAACGACTTTCACCATACATGTGTCATCATTGCACAATCCTTCGAAGAAATAGTAAAACAAGTCTCCCTCTTTGAATGGATGATACAGACAACTATCCAACAATGTCTTGAACCTTTCTCGATACTTGTAGAGTGACTCATTGGAAAACTGAGAGATGTTGGAAAGTTTCTTCTTCAACCCCACAGACATTGAAGCTGGGAAGTATTTCTCGAGAAATCTGCTCTTCATGTCTATCAATGAGGTGATACAACTGGGTATAAGATAGTATAACCAATATTTAGCCAAAGCCCAAAGTGAGAAAGAAAACGCCCTTAGATTGCAGTATTCCTCCGAAACACCTGTCGGCTTCATGTTGGTACAAACTAGGTTGAATTCTAAAAGATATTTTTTGGATCTTCTCTGCCCATCCCATGGAAAGTCGACAAGCAATGGATCATGTCACTCTTGACTTCACACGTCACATTGGGTGGCAAAGGGTAGGAAAATGATGCAAAGCAGTTGATTCTCCAAGTTTGGAGCCATCAACTCTCTCAAATTTCGGTTATCCTCGGCCATTTCTTCTTTCTCTACAGCTACCGAAAGTGGTTCTTGTGGATCTTCTGGCCTAAATCTCATCTTCTTTCTTTGCCTACTACATGTGTAATCCGTTGGACTATGTAAAACTCCCAAGTTCTTGGCACGGGTATGTAAAATTAACCAGAAACAAAACAATGGCCAACTCAAATAAACACTAGCAAAAAGGGTTAGAAGTAACCGGAAACTAGTAAGAATGCTTAACAACAAAAATCAAAAGAAACAAAAGCAACACTACTTACTCAACTAACACGTTATGAAAATTAAATACTAGACTTTTAAACTAACATCCCTGGGAACGGCGCGAATATTTAACCCACCTCCTCCCGAGTGTCGTTAATTAATGAACCACGAGAGATCCACTAATACCCGAGAGGAGGCTGCCAAAAGCTATTAAGGGTCAAAGATAAGAAATATATGTTACTCTCGTTCCTACTGCTATACTACCAAGAATGGTAGATAATGGCAAGTACCAGGGTCGTCCACAGAGATTTTAACAATCTAATAATCAACTAAACACAACTGCATTCGGGTCTTCATTCCAACCACGTGTTAGGTAAACAGTGTTGTGAAACAGTCCTTGGGGGAGTTTGTACTAACAACAACTAGCATGCAATTGATCACGAGAATTAACAATATAAACTGACACTCGAGGATTATTTGCGTAACATGGTCAATTTTATTTCAATCATCGATTTCATCAAATACAAGAACTAAACCTTATTCTAGTGTTTGTGTCACGTGGTGCCAAAAATGGTCAAAAAATTCCCATATCTGTCACATAGAGGTGTGCGTATAAAATCTTCCATCAGCCTCCCCTCCGCAACTAGGGGAGTGCAACAACCTCTATGAAAAATTGTCAAGGTCTGATTCTCCACAATGCGATTAAGTCCTGGGAAGAACACCACGAACGAACTACCCCTAAGCTGACAAAGGAAAAGGAAGTAGCCGTCTTATCGATGGCTTTAGGATCAACAAAATAATCCTAGTGATCTACCTAATCTATCTCTACCTGCAACCCTTTGGGCCTCTTTGGTCGGCTAACTAGATGCATGGTCAATCGTGACGATTAGAAATGGTAACCTTTGTGCACACGCCCAGTTCTGGACTATCGTCACCCCAAGCGCATCTAGGTTTCCTTAACCGGGGAGAAGCAATAGTGCACCAAAATGAAGAGGATAAAGGTCGAGAAACTAGTGGGGTATCCGGCGAGTCTCAGTATAAGTTGAAGAGTGGTGAGATTGCGGTGGGTGCGGAAGTTCCATTGAAATCAAAGAAAAAGATACTGGAAAAGGTGTTATGGTACATCCCGGTCATTCCTCGTTTGAAAAAGTTGTATGTGTGTAGGGAAGATGAAAAGTTGTGTTCGCACCCGGATAGGATCCTACCGGCGGATGATGTGATAAGACACACTTCGGACGGAGAGCGATGGAAAAAATTTGATGCTCTATACCCTGAGTTTGGAAAAGAATCTCGGCATTTGAGGTTACGATTGTGTACCGATGGTATAAATCTTCTTGGTAATATGAGTATCAAACACAGCTCTTGGCCTGTTATGTTTGTCATATACAACCTTCTATCTTGGTTGACCATGAAATGTAAGTATGTGTTGATTTCTTTTATGATATCAGGTCTGAAGCAACTGGGTAATAATTTCTTCAATGTGAAAGCATTGTTACTTTGCACAATTAATGATTTTCCTGCATGTAAAAATTTGTATGGGTATTCTGTGTAAAGCCACTTAGCTTGTCCTGCCTGTGTGAAAGACATTGGTTTTTGTTAATTAAAACACGATTGTAAGACCGTTTACTAGGGCCACAAGTGGTATCTTCCTGAGGGGCTCCCATGGCAATTGCCTAAAAAATTGTTTAATGGGAAAGTTGAGGCAAGAGGTGCACCGGTGCCACAAACACGTACGAAGATTTATGAAAATTTTAAGAATTTGCCCAATGATTTTGGCAAAAAGAAAAGAAAAGTTGTCGTTGAATGAACTTGGAAGAAATGATCTTTTTTTAACCTACCTTATTGAGAACATTGGAATATTAGACATTGTCTGGACACATTGAGAAGAATGTTTGTGATTATTTGGTTGGGACGTTGTTAAATACCGTGGGGAAGACAAAGAATGCATTTAAGGCTAAGCTAGATTTGGCTGAGTTGGGTATTCGGAAGAATCTAGGGCTAGTGATTACATGTGACGATTGTTATTTGCCACCTGCTTTTTATTCAATATCGCACTCGAAGAAGAAATATTTTTGTGATACCCTTAGTAGCGTGAAATTTTCTGGTTCATACTCGTCCAACATCAGCAGTTGTGTATCAATCAAAGAGTTGAGGTTGGGTGGGTTGAAGTCATAAGATTGTCACAACCGAATGCAGAAATTGAATGTCATTGTCATTCGATCTACATTGTCTTCCCATGTAAGACTGCGCATTACAAAGAATTGTTAGTTTTTCAAATTTATTTCTCACAAAAGAATTTGTGTATCAAAGATGGATAGGTTGCAAGTTGTGATTGTTTTAGTTTTGTGTTGTGTGGATATATATCCCCCTTATCATGTTCCCCGAGTAGTGCATGTGACACTCCCTCCCATTGCACCCGAGTACAGCGGGAAACTTGTATGGAGGTAAGAGCTCCACAATATAGCTAGGGATATACTGAATTACAAAAAAACCAATTTTAGTACATAGGAAAGTAATGTATAGAAAAAGTTGATTGAAAATAGAATACATGTGTAATAGGGAGGAATTACCAGAATTGGAATTGACCCAAAGTTCATATGGGTCAAAATTCAGAAATCGCCGAATGTAGTCCAGCGATGATCATCATCTGAATCACTATGGATCTGTATTGGTCATTGAAATTATTAAAAATTAAATTAGAATAAAAGTAATAAAATAAAAGGAATATCAATCTAAACAAAAAATCACTCACCTCTGTCAGGGAACGGTTCGAACTAGCATTGTTAGGCATGATTCCTGAAATTCATATGGTCAGGAATGCTAAATATTATGATAAATAGAAAATGGTTCGATAAAAAAATAAATTCAATTAATCTTTTTAGTTGGTCAGGCGTTGCACATACACGTCAATCGAGAAAATAACTAGGCCGACTTGTATGAGTGACTTTGCTGACACGTCTATCCAAAATAATGGCATGATTGACATGTCAAAGCAACGTCGCTAACCGATTGGTTGACCGAGAAGGGTGCGATATCACATACAATATTAACTATTGAAAATATAAATGCGTAACATTGCACGACGATCGCTCGAACCGAAGAATGATCGACGTACCATTGGTGTCGCATTTAAGCATAGAGGATACACAAAAAGTGGCAAAAAAATCGCAAAAAGAAAATCCTAAACCAAAAAAATTGGGCCACATTAACGGGGAAGACATATAACCCAAATTCTAACACCCTAGAAGCCTAATCCATAGAAACTTCAAAACATAAAACAAATAAAACATTCACACCATATACATAACAATTTGAAGGATAAATACAAAAACAAAGTAATATAACCACATGTAGAAACCATACCTATGATAAGATGGGCAAATGTCGAAATTCGAGGGAAAGTTGAATGTTTGAAGTGATGTATGAGGTGGGCTCCATATATATTCCACCTCGACTGGTACGACGTCACATAGCAGTCAACCTTATCGACATTGATATGACGTTAGAACGATGTCGGCTAACATAAATGTGGGTCTCACCCTTTCAGCCCACTATCATAGCAATTGACCTTAGTTTGACCAACTGCATGTGCGACGTTGCATGTCAATCGTGATTAGAAACATTTGACCTATATATAACCGATGTCACCTAGACTTAAAGTGGATCTCACCATTTCAGCCCACTAACATAGCAACTAGGTCCGCGTTTGACCAAAACAAGCATAATTGACCTTAATAACAATTAATAGTTTGTTAGATACTACTAATTGAAATTTGTAAATGTCCATGAACTTTATTAATGTCCGGTTTGATCAGAATTGATTTTAACACAACCAGTGAACTTTTCATTTTTTACACTTAGGCCCCTCCAAGATGGTGGGGGAGGACGAAATGCAAAATTGGAGATACCCGATAATATAAATCATATTGTCACAATCATGTTGTTCCAATTTAGGAATCAAGGAACCGGGGTATTCTTCCCTCATTTTTATTAGTATTCCATTAATACTCTTACGATAAGCGTTATTAATTAGAACGATAAATTCCACCAAATTAGACAAAATTACAGATTCTTAATTTTTCATGAATTAAAAAGATAAAGAAATTTTGTCCATCATTTTTTTTTAAAATTACTAGTATGTGGTCTAAAGTAAATTGTATATGATTACTTATAAGTATGCAAGGGTTAATCGGAAGATGTTGTGGAAATATCTATTGGATTATGTCAGTTTCTTTATCACTTTAGGAGATCATAAGTTCAACTGGGGATGGAAAAGGTCCCGTCCGGGACAATTGGAATCGATTTTGGGACTGTCGGTGTACTTTTCAATTTTTGCACTCTGGTATCTCCAACAAAGTGGGAAAAGTCGAAATGCAAAATTGGAAATACCCATATCTAATTCACTGAGTCACGAGCACGGTGTTCCAATTTGGTCATGCACGGGTCAATGGAACGAGGCCAAAATCTTCTCAGACAATATATGAGGAAACTTTGCAAAATTTACACTATTGCCCAAACTTCCTTTCATGTTCACTACGCTTCAGAACTCTGCACCTGAACGTTAGGAAAAATGTTTTATATGGAGAATATGCGTACTGTGTATGAGAGGCGCGAAACGGGGTAATCCTCCGCTATTTTTTGTTAGTATTCCACTAATACCCTTACTATAAGCGTTATGAGAACGATAATTTCAAACACATAGAATCACATGAAATTTCATATTCTTGGTTTTTCATGAAATAAAAAGGTAATAAAATTCCGTCCATCAAATTTCAAAAATGACTAGTACATGGCCTAGAATAAATTATAGATGATTACTTATAAGTGTACAAGGGTCATTCGGGAAGAACTTGTGGAAGTCTATGTGGAAATAAGACTAGTTTCTTTATTACCCTTGGTTAATATAAGTTCGACTGTTGGTGACAAGTTTCTTTTCAAGAAGATCATAATCGAATTGGGACAATCAGTGAACTTTTAAATTTTTGCACTTAGCTCCCTCCAAGAAAGTGGGAGAAGTCAAAATGTAAAATTGGAGATAACATTTTGTTATTCACATTTACAGGACAATGTTTTTCCTATTTAGCATAAATGGGTCGTTGAAAGGGGTCGTAATCTTAACATGGAGTATTTTACGTAACTTTTAAAAAAATAGACTTTGGCCCATAAGAATGACGTCGCAAATACGTCGCATAAAAAGAACTACTAAACGACATCCTACCAACGTCTATCGACCTGAAATTTCCATTGTGGAACCAAAATTTTGAGCCAAAATTTTGAACTAAAACTTTCCCCAACCCCATTTCATGTCAATAATATTCAACACCATAACCCATTTCTCATCTCAACCACACTTCCTCCTAACCCAACTCCACA
>JAULKM010084455.1:0-11474 GCA_032355605.1 Rubia tinctorum
GCTAGACGCTGCAATTCGTGCAACACAAGTGGGTTGGGCGAGATCCCCATTTGGTTAAAGATCTAATTTTCCGCAATTCAGAGTTTTCACAAGGAGATTCATATCAGTAATCCATCCTGGATGTATGTTTCCCCTTACCATCGTCAAAGGTACATCCACCTGCACGACCTAAATGAGTTTTAGTGTTTTGATCCACCTAACCGTATGCACTTACAACATATTCAAAATTTTGCTTTTGTAGCCATTGGATGCTGATAGTATTTGTCCTCGAGGAACATGTTCTTTACTTCCTGGACTCACCGGATGGGGGTATCACCTCAACCAAGACCTTACAGTGCCACAATTTTGTCACCAAGTAAGAAAGTTTATTATTTTAGTCATTAGCTTTATGCCCCATACAAACGACCTTGTTTGCATCAATATTTGGTTAGAAATGTTTCCATCCCATTACCACCAACTATATAATATATTAATTACATGATTACTCAATATGTATCACCTAGTTCTGTCTACAGGTTGGCCAACGAGTACTACTCATTAATTGAAAATGATCCAAAAGCTGTGATTAACAAACAATTGAAGATTGTAACACCACGGTTAGTGTATAATATCATAAATAGTGTTTCATAGTTAGATAATTGGTTTTAACATTAATATGACATCATGGCTACATTTGTTCAGCACAAGGTACAACGTGGAGGTTGAGAGTGCGAGTATTATGTCATGTGGTACATGGAGAAAATCGCACTGGAAATGAAAGGAATCGACATACCAAATGTAAGTTATGTTCAATCATCCTGATGTTTCTTTCTAAGTTAGATTGCAAATGTGTGATTTTTACTAACAATAAAATTTTGTCAAATCAGTATTTTTCCAAGGACAAAGGCGCACTATAGATCCAACAAATGGATGATTTAGTTCGTCAATGGAGTAATAATGTTTCCCTTCGGCACTTGCCTGAATGGAATGACCAATTCTTAGCTAGAAACAGATGAAGATTTTTGGTAGTATGGATATTTGTTTGTGTTTGTATGTTGATAGAATATAAAACCGCACGGATAATTGTAGCTGTGTATATTCATATATATAGTGAGTACAAAAGGTATGCGAGGTAGAAAATGATATATAAATGTATTTCTTTCTTAACCTGATTCTAATTCATTTAATATTCTATTATATGTAAAGAACATCCACCAACTCTTGTGATGAATTTAGGACATTCTGAATCATCAAATGTCGTTCTATTATGGATTGCAGATTTTAAATGTAGTTGCTATATTCTTTCTGTCCAAAAAATTTCATATCGATGAATCTTTCCCATGATGCTTCTCATTTGAAACGGAATTCCAATTCCGTGGCTGGCATGCCAATTAAAATGGGGTTTTGTCTCTAATAATTACCATAACTATATTCTCAGATATTCAAAATAACTGCAATGAATCAAATTATCATAGAAGCAGTTTAATTTGTTTTATAAGTAACTGCTGCGTAAAGAAGCTATTTTTATACGTAGTGCTGTTAAAATAGTGTAGCAGTCTTTTTGCAATTGTGCATGAACAATTGCTTCTAAGGGAAATGGTTATTAGTAACATCTATTACACAAGGCAGTTATTTCAACACAAAAGCCCGCTTCTTGAGTGCAGGTGCAACGCAAACGCTGCTCTTGATAGTAGCCATTAAAAATGGTGCTTCGTATAATACCGCAAGTATAAAATAGGTGCCTCTTAAAGGAACTATCAATTCCACCGATGCAACGAAAAAATAGCTACAATGTGTAGAAGTTGTTACTTAATAGCTGCTATGTTATAATTCCAAAACACCAGCAACTTAAAAATCCCTTTTGAAAAATTAAAAACTAATTATTATGGGGGCAATAAAATAACTGTTGGGGGGGGCGGGGGGTTGTCTAGTAGTGAGATGCCGAGTTGCTTGGGAAAGAGAATTTTTTAAAAAAAATTGAGGGGCTGAGAACGGTGGGAATGGTGTTGTTTTGTTACTATATACTAGGCAAAACTCATGATATAAGGCTTGTGTATTATTGACATATATGTTAATTACAAAGGATACAATAGATATAGTGAAAAAGTATATAGTCATATTGCAAAAGAACAGAGATAAATAAGTAATTTACAAATAAAAATTACATAATACAGTAAGTAATTTACAAAATGTTATTTAGTGCAAAATAAAACTTGAAGAAAAATATATTGGACAACACTTAAGAACTCATAAATCTCAATAGAAAAACGAGTTCTAATTTATTATTGGTCTTATCAAGTCACGAATTACAATATTCGTCCGTATAGGGTTTGATAGGCTATAATTTTTATTGCACATCTAGTAATTATTAGCACAGTTTAAAATGTATGTCTAAACACATTATGGTTCATTTTTGTAATTCAGATTTTTTTTAATATTTGGATATTTCAAGATTTTTTCAAGAAATTCGAGTTTTTGAAAACTTGAAAACTCACATTTGATAACCCTTAATGAAGAATTAAAAATTAAACATATAAGAACAAAAGAAGAAAAAAAGAGGAAAAATATCAAGACTGCATAGCACATGACGGCGCATTGGCCGCACAAGGCGGCGCGTGGAGGAACAAGGCCACACATGGGCCGAGCCTTGGTGATGTGTATGGGTCCAAGTGGAATGGTCTAGGTAGAAGTTGCTTCCGGATTTTTCAAATCTCACTTGAATTGAGTGGATTGACTTTTGGGGCTAAATTATTTTATTTTGTATTTTTTGAGTTTAATTAGGATTTACCTTAACTATTTAGAATACAATTATATTCTTTGAATAAGAACATTTAAATTTCTTTTGTAGTTAGAATTATATTCCTAACCTTGTATTTGGAACTAATTAGTTTCTTTTTATAAGAATATTCTTAGTTTTATTTATGGAGAAGTATTATTAGTAAGATATCCCTATTTCCTTTCTAAATAAGGTACTCTTATGGAGTAGAATTCTTGTATTGGCAAAAATATATTAGATTTGATATTTTTTGAATAATTAGAATTAAACTAGAATTTTATTTTTTCTTTATATAGTTATATTTCTTGCAAAATTATTTTACAAATATAAATAAAATATACTTATTTCTATTTTCTAAGGGTAAATGATTGCATGAAGAAAGCAACTATAAAATAGTACTACTCGTTTTATATGTCTATAACGAGTTTATATTCCCTCCGATTTACTAAGATTGACATCCAATAATAGACACACATGATGCTAGAACTATCAAATATTTTGTTTTTGGAACTTTTTACTGCTGACTGTTGTGCTTCATTAACAGGTACGCAAGAAAAATTTACAAGGATTGGAGGATGAATCTTGCTCTCAGATATGGATGCTGCTGTTTTTAATCAACAAATTGAAGATCTGCTGCTTTGGAGTATAAAGCAACATGAATTATATGGACAGTTTCTGCATTTTCTGCTCCTGTTGTTGCCTTCATGTATTAGCATCAGCCCAAACTGGACAAATTGTAGCTTCACGCCTGCCTATATTATGTCCTCTGATGCAATCGCAAGAGTGAATCTTTTATGGGTAATTTATTTGAGAGGAGCTACTGTGGAAGGCCACCAATTTTTGTCAACACTAGGGTGTGGAGGAAAAAAGTGGAAGATCATGATAAACTTCGAAATGGGATTAGGGTCGTATCCTTTGTTAACACGGGGAGTGGAGACATAGGATATGGATTCAAACCAGGGACGGAGTCAGGAATTATAAAATGATAGGTCATCATTTAATATTAAAATAAATAATATAATATAAAAAATGAGAAATAATGTCATAATAAAGTTTTCTTAACAAGCTGAAAAAAAGAGTCAAATTTAGGCTAAAACTAAGGCATAGATAACACAAATAACGATAGACATATTATTACATATAGATAAGAAATTACTACAAAAAATGTGAAACTTTTCTTTTACTTTCAAAAAATTAAAATGAAGGAAATACTGCAGTACGGTTTCTTCTAAAAATATTTTTTATTATCTTTTCAATAAAAATAGGAATTAGTCCGGGAAAATTTTTTTACAGCGTGTTTGCCAACATCCAAAACACAGAATTGCACAACAAGATCAAGAAGTGATACCAAAATTTCACATTCAAATTAACCACCAACACAATTAGTTATGGGTAAGATAAGAGGCGAAGGGTTTAGTTGCTTGAGGATCGGAGGGCCTATAATTAAAAGTGGTGAAAATCCTAATACCTAATTGAATTCGAAAGAATCGAAACAGTCTTACCTTATTTTGGTGATAGAGGCGGAACCACTGAGAGTCGAAAGATGTTGCAGTCTCCACAAAAGCGGTGAGTGTCTTCAAATTTGCAGGGAACGGATGACGGGAACGAAGTTGAAGAAAGATGGAGCAGTTGTTTAGCTGTTGGGAACGAGAGGCAGGGTTTACACTTTACAAGTTGAGAATTTTGCAAAATGTGAATAAATATTTGATGGGGCATTGGGTCAGGGGTGAATTGACCAACTAAAAAAATTAAAAGTTTTCATTTTTTTAATAATGGCAGGGCAGCTGCCCTGGTTTGCCCATGGTTTCCTTCACCACTGGTACATACCTTTTGTGGAGAAGTCTAAGGGTGATGTGTTCATTTTATGTGGTTATTTTAGAACATTTTGGACTTACTTTTGTATACTTTTTGTGCTTTACATTTTGCATTTTGCCTTGAAATTCTCTTAGAAAAGTTAAAAGCGCCTTTTGCGCTCTTACTACTTTTCTAGGGAATTTTGTGTAACGATGCAAAGATGTGAAGATCGTAGGATTTGAAGATCATTGTTCTGAGTTTAAAGAAATGAAGAATGGAAGACAAAAAGTGAATTTTGAGGAGTTGGACAAGAAAAGTGAAGAAATGAAGATGCAGCATTTTGTGCCTGTCGCGACTGACCGATGTCATGGCCTACTATTTTCTTTTTCTTGTACTATAAATACCAACTCTTATCCTCTCTTTTGAAATTTCTTCTTCCCCGACTTTCCCCTCTTCAAAACCCTAGTTTCTACTTTATTTTCATCTTTAATTATGTTGGATTTGCTTATGAACATTAGTATGAACTCCAGTAGCTATTGATAGTTTTGGGAGCAATTGGTTGTATATTCCTTGTCCATGTCTTGAGAATCATTTTCATCTATTTAATGTTTTGTCTATTGCGTATTTATGGAGTTTTAATGTCGGTTGTTGATGTCATTAATGTGATTGGAAGTTTGATGATATAAAATGCTTGTATGATACCTTGTTAGGAGTTGGTGAAAGTAGCTAATTTCTCCTCTTTTGATATGGAATCCAAGAGTGTGAATTAGGGTTTATAATTGGGTTTATGCTATATGAATATGATGATGTTGAATTCTTTGTCATGTTTATCCTAAGGTAGCAAGTGGGAGAAATCATTGAATGTTGAAGTTAATAGGTTCAATACTTAGACCTTTGGTTTAAGGTTTATACGTGTTACCTACCTTGTTAATTCTTCGTACAGAATGCCATTAATGGGATATATTTAGGCATTTCTCGACTAAAGGGGTCATTAGTGAGGTTAAAAAGATATGTCGAATTCACTCTTGTAAACTACTGCTAAAGAAGATCGGAAGGTTTATCTTCACAATAAGTAGTCAAGTTAGTAAATATGTTGTGGATTCGAGGATAGATAAGAGGCTCGGAAGTGAAAATAAATTGCGTCCAAGGTCACGTAATTTGTGTTTAATCAATCTTTGTAGTTTGTTGCATAATTAGGTTAAACTCTCATTTATGATAGAATCTTTGTTTTTTAAATTCACAACTTAGAAAAACAACCCAAACACTCCCCCAGCCCATCTTTAATTTCTTACACACACACATATAAATATATATGTGTGTGTGTGTGCATGTGCGCTCGCGCTTATATCTATGTTATATGCATGAACCCTTAGGAAAAACTCACTTATTCGACTCTGATTTGCCACTATCTACTTAGCTTTATTTAGGAAGCACTAAGGCTTATAAATTGTATATTTGAGAGATACGCCGACGACTTCCCAAAGGGTGTGATAAAAGAAACACTAGTGAAGAAAATACCTATTAAAGACGGTTTTATTGGACCAGAGAAGGCACTTTTTGGTAATGCCTTTGATAGATTCGATCAAAGGCAGTTCCGAAAACCGCCTTCTATCGGACCCAAAATAGGTTCTGAATTCGGAACCTATTTCTGGGGTCCTAAAAAATAGGCCGCCAGAAACCTAGATTTTACATGGCAAGACAAAGAAGTATATCTGAGAACTAGAGAATATTGGACCAAAAATCATAAACCAATCCAGATATGTAAGCAATAAAACATAAAAACAATAGACAAACAACAAGAAATAGATAGGAGGGTGTTCCTTCTTTGGTGGTTGGGGGTTCGCGCCAGTGGTGGTTAGGTTTCCTTCTTCGGTGCGTCAGTGGTGTCTTCGCGGTAGTGATGTCTTCGCAGTAGTGGTGTCTTCGCGGCAGTGGTGTCTTCACGACAACGATGTCTTTGCAGTTGTGGTGTCTTCGCGGCTGGTGAAGGGGCTCCGATGGAGGGGATTACGAGGCACAGGTGGGTTTGAGAGAGAAGGGCTCCGGCTAGTGGAAGGGCTCTGGAGAGGGGATCCGGTGGAGGCGGTACAGAGAGGGAGGGAGGCGGGCTGAGTGAGGGAGAGAAGCTGGTGGATGAGATTTGGTGAAGAGAGGCTGGTGGCGGAGATCTGGTGGCAGAGTGAAGAGAATTGGGAGAGAGGCGAGGGAGAGAACGATTGGGTGGGAGAGACAGGTGAGGGAGAGAGTCTTAGGCGGGGAGGGAGAGGGAGCAGAAAAACATGACTAAGGCATGAAATTATTTAGGGTTTGTTTTTGTAGGACCTATAAAGACACCCCATTTAAAGCGAGTCTACAATATAATCGCCTTCAATTGATGTCCAAGAACCGTCTTTGATCAATTTCAAACCGAATTTAATTGGAACCAAAACCACTTCCGATGTAGAAACCTAATTCGAACCTCAGTCAAAGGTAGTTTCTCAAAAACTGCCTTTGATTGGTGTCTTTGATCAAGGCTTTTCCACTAGGGGAAGTGATTTGAGATTCTTGAATGCTTGAAAACAGTTTACAAGAAATTAAATTACCAGCAGATTCCTCATCGTGATACATAACTGAATTTAGAACCATGGTTTTCAAATGCAGTATGCAAGCGAATGAAGTTGGAGCCTTGATGTATACACGACAACTCAACTTCAGAACCACTAGGTTGGAGCTTTTGGCATTGCACGCTTGTATCATAAGGCAAATCCTTCCAGACTCTACACTTTGCAAATGGAGGCCATTCTCTGGGACAAAATATTAGAGCAACAATAAATCTTGATCAGCAAGCTAGTGAAGCATATTGGTCTTTAAGTGCCAAGCAATCCAAATGATCTAACTACCGATTGGGATCGAGAGGATATCACCACTCTCTGGGAGAGATTGAGGTGAACAACAACAGATTACTACCTACAGCGGCACTTGAAGATTCTTGAGACAAGGCAATCATATCGACTCTAAAAAAGGTTCAAACAATTTAATTGAGAATAACATTTTTTAATATGACGTTCATTGAACTTGACCTTATGTATTTCATGTAGGGTTCACAACTATGTAAATTTTCATATAGGTTGGTGAAAGTGGGCTTCATGTTGTCGATGGCATTTTCTACGGCTCGATGCGACATCATCATCTTATTCCACTGTTACCACGGTTACCCTTGGTGCACAATGTCAGTTTACCAGTGCACGAAGGAGATTACAGGAAGAAAGGAACCGCTCTAAGAATTTTCTCTGACCTCACCGTCTAGTCTACGTCGACCTTAAGAAAGACGGTCATTTGAAAGTCAACTGACCATCGACAAAGAAAAAAGTTATACCGGCAGCTAACATCACAAAAATCCCCATCAAAAGGGCACAAAAGAAAAGGTTTCTCCTCCTTTCATCCATGTTTTGTTCAATTGGATCAACACACACTAATATAACTCCAAGTACACATTTTCGGAAAATGAATGTGCATTTGGAAGAAATTAAGGCATCATTGCATTGTGAAGTGATCTCAATGAATTATGTAAGTGTGAGCAAGTCAACCAAACAATCATGTCCCTATTTCTATTGTAAGTACGAGTTTAATTTTTATCTTTTCTATAGGTATTTAAAATAGTTGTGTTCCGTAAAAATTCTACTCTAATCATGTTCCTATTTGTATGTATAAGCTAGGTACATGTACTTCTTTTCTAATCAAAAGGAAAAAGGATGGGTTCGGTATTTGTGTCCTTTGATGACCCAAGGGATTGGGTGTTCGAAGCAAGACCGGATCGATTATGTGCACAAAAGCATTGGCCGAATAGATAAGAAAATTTTCATTGCGCCTTATATTGAAAGGTGATGTTCTCAGTTTTTAAATTGTCTCACATGTCCTTCTATGTCTTATTTCGACTTATATGTTTTTTTAAAAATACACATTTGTGTGTAGTGATCATTGGAGATTAATTTTGATTGTTCCCGCCCACAAGTGCTTATACTGGATGGATTCGTTTCAACCTTCACACACTATAGTTGGCATTCTAGAGAGTGCATTCGCTGAGTTAAATATAACAAAGGGCTTACGCATAATCCAAATCAAGGTATCACGTTCATTATTTAATTACAAAAAAATTGTGCTTCTTCATATTTTTTTCACATGCACTTCTCTAAATATTAGTACAAGAGACAAGCACAAACATGAGAATGTGAGGTACTACGTAATGTTATGCGCAGCAGAGTGCGTTAAGGATATACGATTGGATTACTTAGAAATTGATAAAGTGAGTATATTATCAATAAAAATGTCATTTTTTCATCTTCAACACACTACTTAATCGATGACAATTTCTATTATCTCCACTGATCTTTCCAAAGGACTGTAAGTGGTATTCACAAGATGACATCAACATCGTAATAATTTTTTTGGCAAGATGTATAATTCATGTTCAATCTGCGACTATTGGATCACCTGGTACCTTAACTTATTTCTCAAACCTCGTGGCATGTATTGTGAGGAATATAATTTGATTGTGTTCTATTCCTATCTATAGATAGTTGTTTCATTAGCGTTGTCTATATATTTATGATGAAACTATAATCATGTAATTGAGTGTTAGGAATGCTTCAACATTTACATGTATTTTGCAGAATAAGATCTATGTGTTTTATATTCTTATGTATAGATAATTGTTAGCTTATCGGTATCTATACATTTTTGTAAGCTCTCACAATGTGTACGATGTGAATTTGAAAACTGCATTGGTGTTCTGAGGAAAATGTATGGTGCTTTACCTAGGAATTATATTTTTACCACTTCACCCGAATTTAATTCCAGAACCGGAAGTCAATCATGTCTATGCACTCACATTTTTGTAAGACACAAACCTCTCTTCTGAATCTGTAACCGTTCTACACGAACCAATTACGAACTCGAAACATTAGAGGTCAAAAAAATACACAACTCAAGTTTCAGTTGAATTAGGTCCGAAAACACAGTCCGACGGAGGAACCTCTTCTTTCCAATTCTAGAAGCTGCATCAATGGCCTATAGAGTTCATGGTCTTCCGAGTTCGGAAGACAAAAATCAAGAAAACATTTTTTGTGTCTCAAAAACCAAATTTTGATCGGAATGACCACACGACGGAGGAAGGCATGTTTCTACCTCCAAATGAGTCCAGGTTTTGGAAGCTAATTACTCTTCTGGTACAAGAAAGAGAGTTACCACCCGAGGGAGTTGATGTTGTTCAAAGGCTGTTATAAAGTGTTAACAAAGGCGCCAAAAAACTGCCTTCAATGGAATCTAACAAAGGCAGTTCTCGGAACTGACTTTGATCGAACAGGATCAAAGTCAGGGCCAGAGAAGTCACCTTGAAAGTGCCTTATCTGATCCAATATAACCGCATTTAATCCCCCATCCTACACTAGTGTATATTAAATTTAATTTTACTAAATTTAATTTTACTAAAATTAAATATTGTTACAAAATAATAATAATAGGCCTTAACAAAAACTGAAGTAAACTGAACTGAATTGGACTAAACTGAATTGAACATAAATCAGATTAACTAATTTCAATTCAATAAAAATGAATTAAATAAGCTAGAAAAAACATAACTAGAAAATTGGTTCATTATTATGAATTTTAATGTGAACTAAAATCTAATTAATTAATTTGTTAGAATTTTACATACCACCAGTAATTAAACATGAGAAAATAATGTGTTAAACTGAATTGAATTTAATGAATAGAAATGAATGAAATATAATTAATCCCAAGTACCATATAATAAAAATTGTTTGGATGGTGCTGTCAACCGAGAATATTGAAGTCATTTTGACTACCCTAAATCCAAGTTGTCTAAAAATAACATACTAATATTATAGTGTGTTTATGATTTTAATTCTTTACGATATATAATCAATCATAACTTGTTAAAATATATAACTTCTTAAAATATAATTAAAATCATAAATATCTCATTGTAATATAGAAAATTTGAAGAAACACAAAATCTGAAATTAAAAAAATGGATGTTTTAAAACATTGATAGAGTACTTCTGTTAGAAATATGTATACATATTATTTATTTATTAATCTATATATGACAAAGCCTTGTTTTAATCTTCTGACTAGTAAATGAGGTCATTTGAGATGAAAATGAGGGCATTTTACAATTAGTAAGACGAATAAGGTCATTTGATATTAACTTTTATTTATTGCAATGAGATACATATAATAATGATAACCTTTTAAAATGAATCTCAACATATAAATAATTAATTTTTAAATAATTTGAATGAAATAATATAAAAATAACAAAATTTTATTGTATTCAATATTTAAAGATTTCTAACTATTTCATATAGTTTTTCTTAAATGACTAAAATTTTAAATTGTAAATAAAATACTTTGTTTTAATTTAAAAGTAAGACACAACATGTACAAAAAATAATGTTGATATTTTAATTAATAATATCGTTCAACGCGATGTTACTCGGCTATTATTAAAAAAACATTTTGATATTTTCATCTCTCACAACTCGCGAGATAAATTTTACAAAGAGAAAAGTGCTTTTATAACTCTACCTGATTGACATAAGTGCCAATAAAAATTTTTGATAACTGAAAGTGCAAATATAACCCTATCTAGTTGATGTAAGTGCAAATATAACTTTTTTGACGGAAAAGTCAATTTTACCCATTTGCGAATGTGCTAATATAACCCTATAAGTTAAAAATGTGCTGATATAATCTTATAAGTTTTAAAAATGTGCTGATATAACCCTATTATGCCCTGTCCAGTTCCACTTATTTCATCTCCAATAATCTCAATAAACTTTTTTCAATTCTTCTCAACTCATTCAGCTCCAATAATCTCATCTCATATAATCTCAGCTCCAATAAACTCATCTCAACTCCAATA
>JAULKM010084466.1:0-11474 GCA_032355605.1 Rubia tinctorum
AAGGTCAAGAACGAAGTTTAGAGATGTGACATTGAATGCTTTGATGGATCAACTTCATGATGAAGAACTCAAGAATAAATCGATTAGGGTTTGGATTAATTATTCAAGGTTGTCAATTAACTAAAGACGTCGTGAAGAACATTATACTCTTTTTTCTCACTAGGTTTTTAACGCAGTAGTGTGATCTTTGTAAACTATTGTAACATTATTTTATTTCAATCCAATAACTCGGCCATATGGGTTTCTGAAGAGTTAATATTTTCGATCCAGTCCATTAAGGTTTCGAAAATATGGTGTTTTACTCAGATTAGAATTAGATTTGGTAAAATTAGATAAAATAATATTCTTCAAGCTTACTTCTTGAAGAATTCTAAAATATTACCATGTATTATAGGAATTCTAGTTAGATATGGTTTAAAATTCTTAAAACTGCCATAAGTCGAATCATTTTCCAATTGTGACTAGGGTTTATGGCCGAAATCCACCCTATAAAAAGGGGGTTGACCGATATTTACAACATCTTTTATCAATCATATATTTAGAATTTTTGAGTTATACTCATTTCTTGCGAGCGTCTTCATTGTTTCTTAATCATGCAGGTTAATTAATATCAATAACCTTGTGAACTAATAGTGTTTCAATAACCTTGTGTACTTAGTAGCAAAGCGAAAGAACCCGTGGTTGAAATCTTCAGGGGTTTTCGAGTTTTGCTTATTTTATTTTCGAAATTTGTGTTATAAATTTATAAACTCTTTCGTGTCATATTTTAACTATTTTGTTTTATCTTTCTTAATAGGAGGATTGAATCTAGAGTCGAAGGACGTTGAAGGGCCTGAGAGTTAGAATACTTCGGTATTACTATCAGTCTTTACCTTCATCAATCGAGTCAAGAGGACGTCGAAGGGTCTGAGCGTTAACAAGTATTATCTGCCTTCACCTCCCCGGTTAGTTTCGTAGTTTTTACGTAGCTTATACAGTTTATGTGCTTGCAATTTTTTTCGTACACTCTTCTGAAGAATTATTGCATGCACATAATCCTATTTGTTTTCTTTATCGTTGTTTGATTCCATAATCTTGAATTGTTCTTTGATTCTTAATTACACCTTATACAAAAAATAATTTAAAAAATGGAGTGTTTTGTGTCTTTTCTAGATATAGTTTCGAATTCTTTTGGTCTTGAATTACACTATTAAGTACAGAGAATTCACAGCAAAAACATCGCGCTTCTAAGATAAAAAAAGCGATGGGTGTTGTGTTTTTCATTGATTGCTATTCCAAATCGATTACCTCCATCCCGTGTTAATAATCGTTTGGCCAGGCAATCAATTCGAAAAACTAAAAAACCGGATGAGAGTAGAAATCAGTGAGGTCCCTGGAGCTAAGGTTGTACAGTCTAAAATTCAACTATTTGACAGTTTGTTTCCTGATGTTGTAAAGTCCGAGTTCATATCCTTTTATGGCTGCTCGAGTTTCACTGTTCAGTTCCTCCTGGATCCATTGTTGTGGTCCTTGGATGCTCCTTTGCATAGCCATTCTAGCAAGCTGGTGACTTGGTTGATTCTGTTCCCCGTATATGTGGTGCACTTGGATTCCATGTGCTGCGCACATCGCTTGGATTGGTCATCCTAAGCTTCTGAAACTCCATGGCCATTCTCTGGTCCCTGCTATCATTTGTACAACCTGCAAATAATCAATTTCCACAGTTAGTAGAATGAATGTCTTCATAATGCATCGTCTCAAACCTGATTTCAATGCTATTGATTGCACTCCTAGCATGTCCAATGTTGTCTGCTCCAATGTAGTGCAACCTGCAGTTAAAATCTCCAACAATCATCCCAGCTTTTGGGATTGATAATTTGGAGAATGTAGCATCTGTGTTCATTTTAAAACCAATATCAGGTGACTTCCACTTAATCGCTCCGGGGGGGTCTTCATTACTGGTGTTTTTTGGCAAGGGATAAATCCTTTTGCACTCAGATTATCACAATCTGGATATAATTTCCAGTTCCTGCATAATGCTGTTAGAGAGCCTGCATCTAAATTCATCCATACAAGCATGTTTATTCATGAAAAACTCCTGCACTGAACAGTGAGGTATGGTTGTGGTACAGGTGCATCTAAAATCCATAGATCAACTAGACACCCCTTATCAAGCCAATTTGCAGTCCAAAAATTACATGCACCCCTTCCCAGCAATACAAAAGAGTTATCTTATGCACACTGTCCTATATTGACCACCCTTTTCCAAGGATCACAACTTCTAGCGGATTGTGGCATTGCCCAAATTAGTTTGGACCGCAAAGTGGTTGCTCCCTGAAGCTTAAACCACAGCTTAATTGAGAAGGAATCTGTTACTTTTTGAAAATATCTAATCAGCATTCCATTCTCAAGATAAGGAAGTGTTATGTTTTGCCAACCCCTCCAGTGTCTTTTGGGTTTGGAATCTTAATGTTTGCCCCATAGAAAATCTAAGCTAATGGCTTCTAATTTATGTATCACTGATTTAGTTAGTGCCATGACTGTCCATAAGTTCTGAGGAATACCTGAGATAACATGTTTAATAAGGATTGTTCTACCAGCCCGATTCAGTAGCTTAGAATTCCAATTTTGAACCTTTGCATTTAATTTCTCAATTTTTTTTTCTAGAAGTAATATTTTTTCTTCCTTCCTTTGAAAACAGGGATTCCTAAGTATGAAAATGGAAAGAGGCCCTGAGTCCTTCGGTGGCATTTTTGATCCTATTAATAGAAATCAAGCTTGTCTTATCCCCAACATAAAATGCACTTTTGTTATAGTTCACCATTTTCCATGTTCCTTTTTCATATAGATTAAGGAACTGAACAATATTTTTCAGTGACTTTTTTGTGTCCTTTAAGAAGATCACTGTGTCATCAGCATAAGACAAGTGAGTTATTCTTATTTGGCTTGGCATATGCAATTTGTGAATAAGTTTCTGATTAAAAATGAACTTTAGTCCTCTATTGAGTACCTCACTATCAAATTAAATAGGATTGAGGACAAGGGGTCTCCTTGCTTTAGACATCTGGTTGCTATAAAAAATTCCATTTGGC
Source organism: Rubia tinctorum (assembly GCA_032355605.1). Taxonomy (NCBI): domain Eukaryota; kingdom Viridiplantae; phylum Streptophyta; class Magnoliopsida; order Gentianales; family Rubiaceae; genus Rubia; species Rubia tinctorum. The sequence goes on from JAULKM010084466.1 coordinate 3,072, forward strand.
TTGACACTAACTAAAACGGAGAAGTGGGCTGAAGCAATATTATTTAAAACCAGCCTAACAAAATGGCCATGGAATCCCATTTTGGCATTAAGAAGTTTAACATCAGCCAAGAGACTCCATCAAATGCTTTTGACATGTCAATTTTACCTATAAGGTTCAAAGATTGTCCCCTTTTATCTAAGCATCTTACCATTTCTTGCATTACTAATATATTATCAGCAATTTCCCTACCTTTGATGAAAGCACTCTACTCCTCTGTTATACATTTTCCTATGATAGTACAGATTCTATCCACTAGCATCTCAGAACAAATTTTGTTCACAAAGTTTGATAGTGATATAGGTCTAAAGTGAGCTAGTGAGGAAGGATGTCAATTTTGGGGATTAAGCATATCAGGGTGCTTGATATACTAGGAGAGATAGGTACTGAACACTGGAATTCCTGCACACATTGCAAAAAATCCTCCTTTATTATGTCTCAGGCATACTGATAAAAGCTGCCTGAGCATTCATCAGGTCTCGCTGCACTGAATTGACTAAGTCCAAAGACGATCTTTTTTAATTCCTTCATTATATCATCCTAATCAGGTTTATGCTATCTAAGTATGTGACTATTAGTGGTATGAAATCCAAACATTTCATTATGGCAGTATTAATGATGTCTAAATTAGCCTCAGTCAGTAGGTTTTGGAAGAAAGAAGCTGCATGTGCACCTATTTCTTCTTGATCGGTAAGCCAAACATTGCTCTCATTTTTTAATTAATCCTAAGTCTAGCATGCTTCTCTTTGACAGAATTATGAAAAAATTTAGAGTTTAAATCAGCACCCTAAAGCCATTTCAATCTGGACTTCTGTTTCCAGAATTGGTTTTCCTCTTTTAGCTTTTACTGTAGCTTGAGCAAGTTCATTCAGATCTTGATCTAAGTTGGATACACTACTACAAATTAGAACTATCGCAACACTTTCTTTGCAACACTTATTTAAAATGTTACAATAGCTTATAAAGTGTTACTTAAACCTTTGAAAAGCGTTACATAAATATTGAAAAGTGTTATCTAAATTGTAAAAAGTGTTATGTTAGGTCTAATGTAACATCGCCTAAGGTAATACTTGTAAAGTTTTGCAATAGGTTCAAAGTGTTACAATAGCACATAAAGTAACACTTTTACAAGTATTACCTTAGACGATGTTACATTAGACCTAATGTAACATTTTTAAAATTTTAGACAACACTTTTCAAGAGTTTTAGTAACACTTTATAAGCTACTGTAACATTTTAAATAAGTCTTGCATGGAAAGTGTTACATTAACCTTAGTTTGTAGTAGTGGGAGAAACATGAGAAAGAATTGTATGAAGGTCTCTACCTAAAATTTAGTCGACTAAAACAAGACTATGTGTTAAATATGTGGTCAAATTAATATTATGTCGAAAAAGTTAATGAGTATTTTGAGAGGGAATAGTAATTTAAAAGACAGTATGATGGTGAGGACTATGAAGGGTTATTATTTTGTAAAAAGAAAATTAAGCTTAACTTTTGGAAGATGTCCTTGAAACAACTTTTTATTTTTTATTTTTAAATAAAAATATCTTTGAACTTAAATATTATATTATATATTTTAATTTAAATATTATACTATTTTACGGGTGTTTTTGTTTAAATATAATTTATTATAAATTTAGATTTTTTTTAAAAAAAAATGAATGTCAATAAGACAAGGGTTTATAGGGTTCCCATACCTTTTCTATTAAATTCAATTTTGCACAATGTGCAATTACAACATATGAACTAGGATAAACCCATTTACACTTAGTCGCAAGCTAAAATTACAATTCTAATCCATAGCCTCAGTGGCTAAAAGAGAAATACACAAATGCGCTAGTCAATATTACAATACTAAACCTAGACCTATGTGGCACTGAGAATGACTTACTAAACATAAGTGGTTATCACTGTGTAGTTATCATGTAACTACAATTAGGCGTGTTCATGGGTCGGGGCGGGTCAGCTGACCCCGCCCAAATTGACCCAAATTTTTTGGGGCAAATGAGTCGGGTCGGGTCGGATCAAAATTCCCATAGTTTAGGGTTGGGTCGGGTCGGGTCGGGTCGGACTGGGTCGTGTGTCGACCCAAATTAACCAAAATCATATAAAATAGTTATTTTTTTATTTTTTAAAAAATAAAATATATTATTTTTAAATGTAATAATATTTAAATAATAAATAAATTATGATTTATTTTTATATAATTTAAAATAATAATATAATATAATATTTAATTATAAATTATCACTTAATAAAGAAAATACAATTATTTTCATTATACTTAGTTAGAATACTTTTAATATTTCATTTAAAAAAATATAATTTTACTAAATTTATTTATACAATTATGAATATATATTTATATATTAATAAATATATTGTTTATTATTAATTAGTAGCTTTTCAAAATTATTTTTAGTTTTATTAAAAAAATCAAGAATGTTAAACTTGTTTATGAATTAAATTAATGGTGGGTATTTTGTATTAAACTAATTATTTTTATGATATTTTAAAAAAGAAAATGGGGTAAAATTGCAAATGGGTCAAAACAGGTCGATTTGGGTCCAAAATCCAACCCGACCCATTTTGACCCAACCATATCGACCCAAATGGGACATTGACCCGACCCGACCCATATGGGCTGGGTCAAAACGGGTCGGGTCGGACAATTTGAACACCTCTAACTACAATAGCATCGACGTGAGACTACGATCATAACCAAACACGGTGAAATATCAAACGATACACACGCAAAATGTTTCGTACACACTTCTGATCAAATATATGAGACAATCAAAACAAAGTAATAAAGATCTTCAACTGAAAATCTGGTCCGTCTCCATTTAATCCGTAAAATTATTTCCCTAATCTAGGAGACTGAAATCAATCATTTTGATTGCCAAAAATATTATCCATCAGTGTATAGAAATCACTTATAATGCGTATTTGACTCCTAAAGACAGTAAAAATCAATTCAACTAATTTAACAATATAGTTGGCCTAAACATTCTAATGGACCACATCTACAGATTTGATATAAATCCTCAAAAAAACAACATCGCAAAAAGACCGTTGTTTAAGCGATTTTGCTTTGGATTTCTCCTTACTATTTCTTTGGATATCAAATCTAAAGTCAATAAAATTTTACCGGTACGGGCTGCTGGAGAAATAAACATTGACATAGACAATTCTCATATGATACTAAAATCCAAAAAAAACTATTTTAAGTACTGCCCATTTTAAAAGACCAAAAGATAAAAATTAAACTAAATGAAATAACAAAAACACATAAAATAAAAGGCTTCCCACCCAGAAAGTTTAAAAAATAAATAAAAAGGTTGAAGAAAATAAAATAAAAGAGAATAACCCCAACATAACCATGACATTGCCATAAAAGTTACGAAAATAGGTGACCTTTCCAAAAAAATATAGATAACAGATCTGATAGAAAGTTATATACCACATTTTTGCTACTATCGTGTGGGATGTTCCGGTGAGAACGATGCCATCACATCGTCAAAAAAACCATTAACCCTACGTCGTCGCCGCAATTTGACTGCAGCAAGAGAAATGACCAAGCTCCCAGACCCGTGACCATGACTCAGGAACCGTCGGACTCACTGCAAGTTGACTTGCTTGGCCCAGTCTGAGTTGACTAGTCGGACCCGCTACAAGTTGAGCTGGGCTGTTGCGAGTTGAAACGCCGGACCGCCACACATCGAGTTGCCAACCACCACGCGTTGAGAAGCCGGGTCGCGCATTGTAACGCCGGACCATCACACAGTTGGGCCAAGGTCGCCGTGAAAAACTGGTAAGATTCACCGTGAATTGAGCTCTAACCACAAACGAAGGCTGGTCTGTGAATTCACCATTGCGTCAATTGCATATTTAGGTTAAAATATATAATGGTTATGTTAAAATGAACTAAATTGAATTAAAAATTAAACATTATAAAAATAGTACACAAAATCCGTATACATAGTATTATATCAATATAAAATTTAATGAACTAAACTAATTGAACATCTAGAATTTACTGAACTGAATTGAACTGAACTAAATTAATTTGAAATGCATAAAAATTGAAGTGAACAGGGACTTCATAATGAAACAAAACAAATCCAGTCATTAAAATATGTTGATAAATAATTGTAAATTGTGCAACTCCAAGACATAAAATTATGGATGAAGTTAATTTTGGAGTGGTTGGTTTAGTTAGCTAGGGTTTGGAAGTGAAGATGAATTTAGAGCGTTGTCGGGGGCGGGACGAAACGTTGCTTTCGGCCCAGAATGAGATCTACGACAAATCATGCGCCACGTGGGCTGGGCTTTTTTATGATCCACTTTTCTATTAGTACAACCGCAGCTTTTGAGAACGATTTAATGAACACCTACACAATTGCGGCTGCATGCCCGTGTGTTCATGGTTGACTTTTTTTTGCAATTTTCTGATTTGTTATTTTTCACAAAAAAAATTGTTGGATGCAACCAGTTTTATAACCAAGTGATAATCGATGTTAATATGTTTAGTCTGCTTCTAAGAAATTGGAATTTAAGTTGGAAAGATCGCACATTCATTTCAACAAAGTAGAAGAGGCTAGTCAAAAAGAGGAAAATGAAGATTACAAAGCAGGTGAGACATCCAAATTACCTTCGTAGTAATGTTGGCCAAAGCAAGATCTCATATTCAGAAAATGGAATGAGAAATTGCAGATTGTTTATTGGCACTTCAAAAGACAACATTGCAACAAAGAAATAAAAAATATTCACAAGTCGATCGACGAGTCTCAAGAAAACCACACCAATTAATTAACATTAGACTAACCCAATACCTCATATGAGCATGCTGAGTGGAAAGCAAGACTATAGTGAATGGCGCCCCGGACATAGCAAAGAATACAAGTCACTACAACAAAATGACCATTGCAAAAATTCCGAGGATGCTGACTTACATAATCAACTACAAAATAAGTCATATTAAGTCGAGTAATGATAAGATACTGAAATGTATCTATCAAGGAACGTCAGAGTGAGATACACAAACTACATGCTAATCATACTATAGAAATGATGAGAATTTGGAAGATTTGACATGGTAATAATAAAGGAATAATGTCAATCATACTAACTCGACGTGCATATTTTTCCTAATCCAAAAAGAGGTCAGAAGAAATAGAAGACACCTCGAAACCAAGAATGTAGTGTAACAAACCCAAATCCTCGAGGTAAACTCCTTGTCAGTACGAGTAATGAACTTACGAATAATGAAAGAATCATTGCCATCGACATACACAAGAAGATAGACTAGATTAGTCCCAGATTGCATAGATTAAAAAAAAATTCATGTACAAAACAAAACTTCCTTGCTCAAGTTAAAATTATTGACCTAGGAGGCTAGGATTGAAAAGAAGTCTTGGGTGATCATAGCTCAAAGGTTTGTCCAATGAAATTAGGGATGGATCGAAGCATGGCGTGCAAAAGAACCTGCAGCTTTGTTATGGCTTTACCGCACAAAAATCAGTATGTGTTATTTGTTAACTGCAGCATATGTTTCGATCCTACGCCTACCTAGTTTATATGCATCTCTTTCTTCCTTTTCTTCTTAGGTTTTACACTTCCATCACTTCCATCACTTCATTCTCATTCATGCTCTTCTTTTGCAAACTTCCCATTGCCTTGTAAGGACTTTGGTACCTATTTATGTTCATATCTAAGAAAATAACACAAATCAGAGAGATTTTTTACGCCTTTAACTCTAACTGTAGGCTGAAAGTGCTAATATAACCCTTCCAAACGAGAAAGTGCCAAAATAACCCTAACTTTATGACAAAATGTGAAGTTATAATATTTTGTCACTATTCTGGCATTGACTCATCAATTTAGGTGTTGATCAGACCTGAAATGACGAAAATGTCCTTGCCCCCACAAGTTGAAAAATACAATTTTATCTCTTTTTTTTTTTAAAAAAAAAATCCGGAGATAAAGTCGTAATTTTCTTAAATTTCTACTAAATCTCCCATTGACAATTGAAGTCAACGACGCTCATGGTTAGATTTGCATATACATCATAAAATTATAATTATTTTGATACTCTCTCATTTTGCAAGATAATATTGATACTTTCAAACTAAAATTAGAATCAGTAGACTTTTTATTTTATTTTGTTTTTTCCCTGGTAATCCTAAGGGCAAACTAAAATATCATATTTATCACTGTAGACTATATAGGCATAGCTAAATTAAAAGGGACCGTAGGTGTCGGCTCGTGCATGTGTATGTTTAGCGCACATTGTCGCTAGACAAAAGAAATGTCTTTGTTTGTCTCTAATTAGAGTTTCTCATCGATATTTGGAAAGCGGAGTATATACAGGTTTATGCTCGGCAAAATATTGGGGAATACCCTATTTCTATAGACATATGAAAATACAGATTAGAATTAGAATTAGAATTAGAATTAGAATTAGAATTAGAATTATAAAGTATCAAAAGTTTTAGTCATAATATTAAAAATTTATGATGCAACGTGCAGTAGTTATAAATTAATGATCCGATTTATGCAACTCAAATTTTTTATCTTAATTTCTTTTCATTTGCAGTTTAAACTTTGATATTTCCATAACTTATGAAAAAAGACCGTATTTCAAGAGACAAGCTCTTTATACTTTTTCCTAAAAAATACCTACTGCATATAAAATAAGTAACATTTTAGTAATTTATCAAACAACATCTACTAAACTTATAAATTAAGTAGGTTATAAGTTCTGTCAAATGCAAAATGTGTTGTTAATTCATCAAATACACCTTTAAGTCGTTTATTTTGAAAGACTACACACAAACAACCAAATTAAATATAAAAATCTTATTCTAAGAGCTAATTAGGAAACATCACCATTGAATCTTAGTGGAGTCCGAATCTCCACCTTTAAGTCGTTAACCACTTTTACTTGACTCGTTATCTATCCTAATCAAAATTTCATCATTGATAATTGTGAAAACCCACTTCAAAAGGGGGAAAGAAATGTCCGGATTGGTACTAATGGGTTTTGTTAAAAGAGAAAGAGAAGCACCAATTTGGGCCGATCTTCATGCGTTGGTCTATAGTGTTTGGGCCTTTCAACCAGTAAGAAAGGCATGTATATAAAGAGAATAATGTGTGATTTTAAGTTTTCCTACTACCCCTGTTTCTCTATTTGGCCTCTGTATCATAACTATTGATCACTTAAAATTTTCAAAATCAAAATTAATAAAATTTGATCATTAATATAAGTTTATATATAATAAAAATATCACGTGAAATATTATTAGATTCATCTATAAATCAATTTTCTATAAATCAATTTTTTATGCTGAATTGGTATACGCAGATAGAAATATTGAAGGTCAAACATGATCATTGGAAACCGTAAAAAAGTAATTGGGCCAAAATTAATGGGACATAGTGCTTGAATTTGAGTTGAATAAAATAATTGGATGAAATTAAATATAGAAAGAAAAATATGAAATGAGTGGATAAAAACAAAAACAAATTGTGCCAAAAAAAACTTTTATATGCCGAAATAAAAGAAACATTCAAAAAAGAAAAGTATGCTAAACACACTGATGTGGGGAAAGTATTTCAATGTTGATTTACTCTATATTAAATAGTTAAAGGTGTTGATTTTAATTTCCCATAACTGTGTTGGGACGGGGTATGGAAAAAATTATACAATAGTTTACTATATAAAATCATGGTCATTTATACAAAAATAACAATTAATTTTATAATAATTATTCATGACTTTAATTGAGAATGTATTATATAGTTCATATTCAGTTTAATGGATGTATATTCTCATTTTTAATAATAGAGTTTAGAGGAAAGTGCATTCATATCCCCATGTTTCTTGTTTGGTGCTTATACACTCCTCAGTTTTTTGAATCTGTGCATATACCCCCAGTTTCTTGTTTGTGCACGTACACCCTTCAATTTTTCAAACGTTGATCTCCGATTATACGGGTATAAGCGCACTTTCAAAAATTTGAGAGAGTTATATATCCACTTTTAAAAAACTGAGATATAGGTGTATTTTCTAAAAATTTGGGGCATATGTCCACTTAACCAAAAAAAACTCGGGTTCACAACTCTGATAGCCATAATTAGAGCTGTCAGTCTCTGACCCGAATCCGAAACCCGACACGTACCGAAACGACCGATTCAACCAGAAAACCGATTTAATCCGAGAGATTTCAACCCGAATCTAAGCCGACACGACCGAACTTCAACCCGAAACCTGATTATAACCCAAGAAATATTGACCCGACACGAACCCGACACGACCGAATTCAACCCGAACCCGAATCCGACCTGAGAGCTATCAACCC
>JAULKM010084485.1:0-11474 GCA_032355605.1 Rubia tinctorum
TTGGGCATCGGAAACGACCCGCTTTCCTGTTCTAACGCTTCCACGTCACTCAAAGTAGTCACTCTTTTCCTGATTTTGTCACCGTTTTTGCTCTTTTGCCGCTTCGAATTCTTCTTCACCGGCCCAGTTTGCTGCTTCGCTGACCAGCAAACCAACTTAGAAGACACTGACAAACTATTCGCCGTAGGTTTCATAGGACACTGAAAGACTGCGTCTGGAAACGGATAGGGACGAGCTATTGACACCATTGATGCAGTGAAGGGCATTTCGCCCGTCAATTCTATTTTTGAACGTTGCTCACAACAATGTGTTTGACATGTATTGATATCAATTATCACCACACTTATTTGCAAATTACTCATGTCTACCAAGAAGCCTATTTTTGCAAACACCCCCTCACGGATTATTTTTTTTTTTGTTGAGGGAGAATCTATAGATAGTATACTCCTTGAGTCCGTCTCCTATGAGACCGTCTCATGGTGAGACTAGGGACTAGAGGCAAAATAGTAAAAGGAGAAACTAAATTCGGGGTCAATCCCTAAACTTTTGAAACTTTGATATGAAATCCCATATTAAAATATTTGCAGTTTGATCTCTGGTCTCACTGTAAGACGGTCTTATACAAGACTTTGCCTTACTCCTTCCGTACCACTTTAAAGTTTCTAATTGTTTTTTGCATAAACTTTAAAATAAATATATGTGACATCTTTTTAAAGGGTGGTGAGAGTGGACCTACATAAATCAAATGAAAGAAAGAGTTATGACCACATATTTATGGCTAAATGTATAAAGTTTATAATTATGAAGTTTATAGTGGGACATCCCAAAAAGAAAAAATAGGAAGTTTATTGTAGGATGGGGGGAGTATATTAAAGGAGATCATTTTTGCTACATGTCATTCACACATAAATTTTGCCACATTGCATTTACACATAATTTCACATCAATTTCCAAAATTAATTGAAAATATAATATTTTATAAAGTCAATCCCCAATTTACGATGCAAATCTCTTACAATTGTTTCTCTTTCTATAACACTCCCGCCAATAACGACTCTTTAACGTACGTCCACCGCCAATGACCATTTCCGCTCCGCCGCTCTATGGCGGAACCACCGCCTACCACTCTCGCCGTACCCAAATCATATGCTCAAACCCTTAACTCTCGCCCACCTTCTCTCGCTCATATGCTCCCTGTAATTCTAACCTTTCTCCAATCACTGAACACAAGGGAGATTTGGCATGCCTCTACTCGGAATCGGAAGTTCAACAACTAGCTTCCCACTACAGCAATGCTTTAATTGGGAAATCCCAAAAAAAAGGACCAACCATGGAAGCTCTACAGATGGCTTTCAAAACGGCTGGTTTCAAAGGCAACTTTCAGCTTGGGGCTATGGATTTCAAACACATTCTGATACAGTTCGAGCTCAAAGATGATTTCCAAAGATGTTGGATCAAGGGGACTTGGATGATGAAAGGTAATCCAATGAAAGTACTGCGGTGGACTCCAGACTTCTCACCCAATTCTGAATCCTCCATTGCGCCAATTTGAGTAACCATTCGAAATGCCCCTCTTTCCTACTATAATATCTCTTCAATTTAATCAATTGGAAATCTCATTGGCTATTTTTTGAAAATAGATGTTGCAACTGAAGCTTTGATAAGGCCATTGGCCATAAAAATCTGTGTAGAAATTAACCTGGTTAATAGATTACACTTTTCAATTAAGATAGGCACTCCTGATGACAATAAGAGATATGACGTTTAATATGAAGATATACCACTCTACTACACACACTGCTCTAAATTAGGTCATGATATTAAGAACTGTAGGATTATTAATCCTCACACAATGCCTAAGCAGGATTGGAAACCAACTGGTAATTTCTTTAGTGATCCACCCACTGTTTTAGTTCAGGATTTAGAGGAAAATGTGCAAGACATGAATCCCCACACTCATCTTATCCCTACTGATGTCTCTACTACCAGCAAGCCTTTAGATAATGAGATTGATGCCTCCCATAAACAAACTATAAACAAAGGCAAAGTTGTTTTGATTACTTCCTCCCCAGATAGATCTTCTAACCCACAGGATATAAATCCTTCCCCGGTCAGCTTAATCTCACCAAATACTATAATAATCAGTAGTGACAAGTCTCCCCCTGCCAGTATAACTGTTAACAGTTTAAATGTAAAATACAACAACCAGATAACCACAAATATCAACACTATGGAGCAGGTTACTAGTCTTAATGAAGCTGAGGGAAACATAGAATCAACTAACCATGAAAGTCTAAAGTCCAACTTTGATGATCTCTATCCAAAAAAATTTCCCAAACCAGCTACTAGAATATATGCTAAGGATGATCTGTTCTTAACAGTTAACTCTACACAGTCATTACTTGCTACTAATGAATTTCATGCCCCCCCCCCCATTTAGATAAAGCATCTCATATCTTAACAAATAGATTCTTTCTATTGAGTGATGAGACAAAACAGGGTATTTTGGAAAAAAAATTCAAGCTCAGAAGACTTTCAACAAGATCAGGTATGTATAACTACTACAGTAGCTGAAACTAACAAGGAAAAATCCACCTTTTTCTCCCAAATTAATAGGATGACTCTAAGATCTCCTTCTAAACGCTCCAAGAGCAAGAAATATGGATTTTAAAAAACTTAAACGTCATATGATAGTTTGGAATGTTAGGAGAATCAACACTTCTCTTCTAAGGCTTAAAAAGCTAAAGTCACTGCATAAACCAAATCTTATTTGCATTATAGAACCTATACATGATATATATGAATGTGACATTTACATGCAAAAACTTAATTTCAGTAATTGTTGTTCATTTGATAATGGGAAAATATGGCTTATGTGGACTGAAAAGATTAAGATTCAGATTAAACACCAGTCAAATCAGTACTTAATGGTATATTTCTTTTACCCTGAACTGGACATGTACATGGAAATCATTTTTATTTATGCTTTTACTAATAGAGAAGTTAGACAGGAACTTTGGTCTGATTTGCATAACTTACCTGACAATAAAGGCTGCTGATTGGAGATTTTAATGTTATCTCATCAATAAATGAATACAGAGGTTCATCAACTCCCAACTCTGGGAGTATTGTTGACTTTAATAACTTTATGTCATCTAATGCCTTAGAAGCACTCTATACAGTAGGAAATTTATTTACCTGGACCAACCATAGACTCCATAATCCCACTTTTAAAAAACTTGACAGAGCTATTAGTACACAATTATGGAGAGAAGCTTTCTAGCAACCTCCATACAGACCCTAAATAGATTTTCCTCTGACCACACACCTTTACTGGTTAGTATTGCTAGTAGACTTGAATCCTTTCCTGGGTCTTTTAGATTCATTTATACCTGGTTGCTTAGGCATGCCTTCCATGACATATTTAAGCACAATTGGTCACTTCCTATTTCTCAGCCACCCCTGCTAAGCCTTTTTCTGAAGCTGAAAAGGCTTAAGCCAATCCTAAAACAGTGGAATGCAGAGAAATTTGGCAATGTTGACGATAATGTCATCAGAGCTGAAGAAGACCTTAGGCAGTTGGAAATTAACTTCCAAAACCCTAAACCACAGACTGATTACATCAGTCTCAATATATCTAAGGCAAACCTGCTAAGAACCTTAAAAGAACAGGAGCATTTCTGGAAGCAGAAAAATAGGGTTAGATGGATCACAAAAGGTGATCAAAACACTGCTTACTTCCACAAGACAGTCAAAGAGAGAAGATCTAGGCTACAAATAACCAAAATTAAAATCTCACAATGGATATGGCTAGATAACCATTCTCAAATTGGCAAAGAAGCTCAAGGTTTTTTTTCAAAAACCTCCTTACTGATGACCAGGATATCACAGCTGGCTTTTTTTCAAACCCTTCCTAAACCACATCCCATCATTGATCACTGAGGATCAGAATGCTAACCTTATGAAACCAGCTACCTTATAGGAGGTTAAGATTGTTGTTTTCAGCTTAAACCAGAATGGTGCCCCAGGTCCAGATGGATTTAGCACTAATTTCTTCACAACATGTTGGGACATTGTAGGATCTGATATCCTATAAGTCACAAATGACTTTTTATCCAGTACAAAAATTCCAAGAGGTATTACTAGTACCTGGATTACATTGATACTAAAAAAGATGACTCCATCTACCTTTACTGATTATAGATCCATAAGTCTGTCTAATGTGGTCAACAAGATTCTGTCAAAAGTTTTAATGGAGAGATTAAAAACCCTAATGCCAGTCATTATATCACCCCAGCAGACAACTTTCATGAAAAACAATGAAATCTCTAACAATGTGATTTACTTACAGGAAATAATGAGATTTCTGAACTTAAAGAGAAAAAAATCCAAACTGTATTATCAAACTTGATCTTACCAAGGCTTTTGATAGAGTCAGCTGGGGGTTTTTAAATAGCATTTTACTCAAATTTGGCTTTCATGGAGCTTTTGTGAGGAACATTATGAATGACATTACCAATGCATGGTTCTCCATTCTAATTACAGGACAAAAGATTAACTACCAGAAAAGTAGTTTCTATGTCAGCAAAAATGCTACTCAAGCACAATCCATAATGATAGTTTCAGTTCTTCATATGTCACAGGGTTCACTCCCTTTCACATATTTAGGAGTTCCTATCTTTCAAGGAAAGATTAAATATGCTTATTTCCATAAGCTAAGGGATATTTATGACTCCAAACTTCTCAACTGGAAAAATAAATGGTTGAGTGTTGTTGGTAGACTTACCCTCTTGCAATAAGTTCTTTTCTACATTCCACAATGCATATGGGCTGTGGTCAAACCCCCCAGAGTTTTAATTAAGACTCTTACTCAGAAAATGAGTAAGTTTTTCTGGGGAGAACATGATGGAAAGTAGAAAAGGGCATGGAAATCATGGGAAAGGATAAGCTTTCCACAAAATGGGAATGGAATGGGCTGGAGAAACATAAACCACATTATTGAAGCTTTCTTAATAAAGTTGTGGTGGAAATTTCAACAAGGAAGAACCTTGTGGTCATAGCTCATGTGGGAATTACCAACACAGAATATGACTTCTCCAAATTACAAGAGAATTCTTAGTTTTGATCATATTTCTCAAGCTAACTCAATGGTCATTCATGGCCATGAAAGAGCTAATTTTTGGGACTAAAATTGGACCACTTGTGGACCTCTTTCAGATATGTACAACCAGGAATTAACTAATATTCCTTCTAATTGCAGCATCTCACAATTCATCAGCAATAAAGCACTTTTCCTGCACAATAGCAGACTTAATACCCAACTAGGTCTCATTTTTTCCGCTCAATTCTCAGGTTGAAAATAAGGAGGACAAATCAATATGGAAGCCACTTTTAGATGGTCATTTTACTTTCAAATCTGCATACGAATTAGTCAGACCAAGAGTTGGGACTTCTTCATCTCTAAACATATTTGGAATTCTAGAATCCCTAGAAAAATCAGTATTTTCATGTGGAAATTATTGAATAGTCTTTTTCCTTTTAATGATACACTGAAATACATGAAAATATCTGTGGTTTCGAGATGTTATATCTGTTCTAACAATTGAGATTCAATCAATCACTTTTTCAACTATTGTGAATTTGCTCTGAATGTTTGGAACTTCATGCTCAATAATCTGGCTGTTCAACATCAAAATTTTGCCAATATTTGGGATAGGTTGTCAATGTTGTGGACTTATAAACGTTTAACAAGAATTCACACGGAATTAGTCAGAATTATGCCATCTTTTGTATGTTGGGCACTATGGAAATCAAGAAACTCTTTTATCTATGATGGTAAAAAACCTAATATGGAACATATAAAAAAAACATCGCTGGTGATATGTTTTTGGCTTTCTTTTGTAAACTAATCCTTTCACATAACCATCATGATCTTACATGGTATGAAAAGGGTTGTATCCCAATACCAAAGCCACCACCTAAACCTGCAATAAGTGTGATTAAATGGTGTAAACCTAGATGTGGGTTTAAAATAAACACAGATGCCTCCTGGGAGGCATTGGAAACTTCTGCTAGTTTGGTTGTTCTTTGCAGGGGCACAAATGGTGATATGGTACATGCAGAAATCAAAGGACCAAGGGTAATTTCGAGTCTTCTTGAAAAATTGTTAGCAATAAAAGAGGGTTTAACTCGTGGGAAGTCTCTTTCTACTGCTTTTATTGTTGAATCAGATTGTATGTTGGCTATAACTTTTGCTCATCATCCCCTAAAGGCTCCATGGAAGATGTATCATATTGCTTTCCAAATTAATGCTATGATCTCTGATTCATACTAAGAGAGAAGCAAATTGTCTGGCCGATAAGTTAGTAAAAATAGCTATGCACACTGATCCACAAGTTTTTAGCTGGAATTCTCTAAGCCAAGAAATCAGAGGACTTATTCTCTTATATAAACAGGATGTTCCAAGTATAAGGACTGCCACTATCATTAACTGATTCATCCTGTGCCATTTTCAGGTTTTATCTCTCTTTTGTGATGATCAAAGGCTTGCGAGGACTGCACTACTGCTACTCTCAAAGTTTTTGATTCAAAATGGCTTTAAATTTTTTATGATAAATTGCTGCAACTCAAAAACATGAACATGGCTCAAACAGCTCTTTCACCAAAGGCTGTAAATTTCATGCTGATATGAGGAGCACATCTGATATGTGGAGATGTCTAGCCAAAGTTAGGAATTAACACGAGGGGTGGAGATTACTAGCTTTGGAATCGCATCTCCCAACCAGTTTTGTATCATATATGTATAGTTTAGAGTAGGAACATTAATTAGTTGCATTTTAGGTTTTGAGGGCAACTATGTTGCCTTAGCCTATATTAGCTTCAAACTTATGTTTTATTTTTGGTTACTAAAGGCTGGGGACCTAATAATAACCCCCACCCACGGGTGTTTCTACCTTTAAAAAAGTCTCCAGTTAAATCGAATAACAGTTAGATTAGTTGTGGGAAAAAAACAATGCAAATCTCTTTCCCATTTTCAATGTTCTTCTCATGCTTCAACGCTTTTCAACTAATGAGTAATTAATCATGCCCTATTTATGATATTTTGTATTCTCAATCTCCATTTGTTAGGAAAATTATTTCATAATACTTATTTTTTACAATATATATTTTAAATTTTGATACACTTTCCATTTTGGTTTATCATTTTAATATTATCAAACTCCATTTCAGGATTACAAGTGAACAATTTTCATCTTCTTATTCTTTTTTTTACTCATTGCAATCAATTTTTTCCATTTAATTTAATTTGCCTACAAAAATATCTAATATTACTATGTTGAAAATATAGAATAATAGATGGAGTAACTTTTATTTATATATATAAGTATTTCTAATAAAATTTAATTTTGAAAAAAAAATTAGTATAAAATTCTTTCTATAAATATTAAATATAGTACTCAAAGATTTTATTTGTAAATACTTTCAATGGTTTATTTAACCTTTGTAATTTTATTTGAATTTTTTCTTAAAGTCCGTCTCTTGAAGGTGGTCTTTCCATTAGTTGTGAAAATACCAAGGTTTAAATTGCAAATTAGAAGAAATCAATATTAAATTTTTGGCTTGCATTAACCGGATGAAAAACTTAACACTACTGCACGTCGCATAATAAAAATTTAATAATTCTATTAAAATCTTTTATCTTTCTATAATTCTAATTCAACCCCGTCTTTCCATATTCCTATGGAAAGACGGTCTTTCCCAAGATTTTGTCTAAATTTATAATTATTGCACGTTGCATAGTAAATTTTTAATATTGCAACCAAAACCTTTTACTTTCCTATAATTATAATTCAACCCGGTCTTTCCATAGGCCCAAGACTTTTTCTATGTATGTGAGTTTATTTTATTTTTGTTAACTAATATTAAGAAATAACACATTTTAGTACATATCAATATGTGACTGGTAACAGTATTAAAAATGAATTCGTCTCTCGAAAGATGGTGTTTCCTTAATTTATAGAAATGCCAAGATTTAAATTTCAAATTATAAGAAATCAATATAAAAATTTTGACTTGCATTTACCGGGTGATAAACTTACAATACTGCACGTTGTATTATATAATTTTAATATTGCAGTTAAAACCTTTTATTCTAATTCAACCTCGTCTTTCCATATACCTATGAAAAGATGATCTTTCCCAAGATTTTGCCTAAACTTATAACTACTGCACGTTGCGTAATAAATTTTTAATATTGCAACAAAAACCTTATACTTTTCTATAATTGTAATTCAATTCTGTCTTTTCATATGCCTATGTAAAGACGATTTTTCCCAAAACTTTGTCTATTTAGAGTTTGTCTCCTGAAAGACGGGTTTTCAATAAGTTATGGAAAGACCAAAGTTGTAATTGCAAATTAGAAGAAATCAATATAAATTTTTTGACTTGCATTAACCGGGTGAAAAACTTACAACTATTGAACATTGCACAGTAAAAATTTAATATTGCTACTAAAACCTTACTAAGAAGCTCGTTTAAGACCCCCCCTATAAGGATTAATATCCAGAAATCTGACCATTCGGAAAACTTCGAAGGTTTTTTAATAATGGAATTTATTGCTTCGCATTTTTCCTGCTATCTTTTTATAGTTTGCAACTCTCTACTTTAATGCTTTTCAGTGGGACGGGTGAAGCTTTACCGGTTCCAAATAAAGGTAACGGACGCAATAAAAACAATCTCCCCTCGGTTAAGCCAAACACCCTCCGCAAAGAGCAATGATGCATAAACAGCCGATGCTAACCTCAAGAGGAATGAATTGGAAGGGCTTTCCCCGGATAAGTTATCCAAGAAGGGGGAAGATAACCATAATTCTCAACTTCCTCCAATCTCTTAATCGCCTCATACCCCTTCGAACACCTCTTGTGTTCTTGTCTTGGAGAAGACAGTTTTGGGAGGCTTAGCCGAGGATCCTCGGGTTCATTTATATCCTCGAGGTCCTTTTCTTCGCTATGTATAAATTTTTTTTTATCTCAACACTTCGACTCGACTTGCTCCTCCCTCTCCTCCCTTTTGAAAGTGTTGGATAACAATCGGGGCAAGCTATGCATGGAGGTCCAGCAAAAGGACTCTAATTTAATCCACTTGAGGAAGAAGGTCAAGGGGGCCAAGAAAAGTAATGCAACCCTCGAAGCGGAGAAGAGACAGCTCGTACTCCAAAAGAAGAGCTAGAGAGGACTCGAGGTCCTGAGGCTCAAGCTCCTTGCTTGAGGCCCTCAAAGATAAATTAATGAAGACTCGGGAACTCTACCACCTCTTCTTCGACCTTCTCAAGTCTGCGAAAGAGACATTGGCTGCAATTCATTGATCAATGACGAGCTTCTGCCAGAGCTCACTCTCTTTCATCTTGCTGAGAAGGTCAAGTTTTTGAGATCTTTCATCGAGCCAGAAGCTAGTGCTCACTGTTCTAACAAATGGGAGCATGCAATCAAGGATGAGGGTCTCAAACTTCCTGAAGTCTTCAAGGAAGTTCTATGCTGCAGAATAAATTCGAGCTCTTTCCCTCGAGACTATGATCCCAGAGAAGACAGCTGAGGAAAAATCACCTAAGGTAGCTGAGGGTGAAGTGAGCCAGACTGATATTGATGCAACCCCTACCACTACTGGGAGGGAAGAAGACACTCCTAGGGTAGGGGAAAATGTACGAGCTTGCTTTGAAGCCATATTTTGTACTTTGATTTTTTCAAATGAATGAAACACCACTTCTCTTTTAATGAGATTATTCTTTTGTCTTCATAGTACAATATACTAAAGAAAGAGTTACTGTTGGAAAATGATGTTAAAAGGTTGAAATTCGTCAACTTTTGGGTATCGTTTTGAGTGGGACCCAAATGGATTTAGGATCGGTCGATATCATTTTTGGGTTCTCCTCCGCTAGTACTATAAAATTGACTATTTAAACTCTCAAAACGGATCAAGGGTGAATGAGATATGGATGTTTGAAATGTCACTTGAAAAAGGAAAATTGGGCGGAAATTGGCCAATGATGATTTTCCTCTGAACTGTCTAAAATGCGTACGGATCGTGTAGAAGTCTGTAGAAGGCCCAACAACGTAATATATATGGAATTTCTTGTGTGTTATTATTAAGAGATAAGAACGAAATACTTTCACATTTTGTGAGATATCTTGTTGTAAACGAATAGACGGTTTACCATGTTTAATACGCTAAAGAATATTGCGCGAATAATTCTTCCATGTCCAGCAGTTTTGATTTGAGTATTCTTGGAATGTTCTGGGATTTGATGAGTTGGTGATTGGAAAATATTTTTCTCTAATTACAGAAAATCAGAATATCATGTTTCCATGATTAGGATCTCTTAGAGCAGTATAAATAGAGCCTCTAATTCAGTCATGAAACTCACACCATTTCTCAAGTCTCTCCATATTCTAAACTTGAGTCTTCTTTCTATCTTTCTCAAAGTTTCCATCAGTTGCTTTGTCAAGGTGATAGTCCTTCGGGCCTTGCGTGAATCCGAGGTAAATCTTACGCGTTAATTGTTACCTTCGATGGTTTTATCCAAAGGAACGATGTCCACGATGGGACTCATTCGTTTCAAGGGCAGCGAGTTTACTCGTGACTCCATCACTTTGTTATTACTTGAAACGTGTTTTATTTATCACATGTATATATGCTATAATTATTCGTAGTTTAAGTTTTCCGATTATATGCTTGAATAATCAATAAAAGTTTATTATTCTTTCATATGTAAATTGCTCAATCTTGAAACGAATGATAATTATATTGATTTGAAAATTGGAAGCCAAATGCTTGAATTTGCAAAAAAAAAATTGCATACCGTATTAACTACGGTCTCCGTGCCTTAATTATGAGAAAATTTTGCATGGCTGATTCGGTTTTGGATGGAAAATTTTACATTCCAAATGTGCATGAATGGATTTGGTTTGTTCGGAAATTCGTAATCTGCATTCCATATTTGCTTTGGTACATGAATGTGAAATCCAATCATGCACAGAGAATATTCATTCCAAAATTGCATGGGTTGTATATGCTAATCAAATCTGCGTTCATTTCGGAATTGCATGGTATGAATTTTGCATGCCATTGGTTGAAATTGCATGTGTTAAATAATTGTGAAAATTAATTTTGATTTTGAGAAATTTGTTAGATTTTGGTTGTTTACAACAAAATTATATTGTGCAATTTTTGTGTATATTGATTTGAAATATTTTGTGAAATATTTCTATGCAATTCAAAATGTGTACATATATTTAACGATGATAATTTTTTTTATGTACACATTGTTGAATCCGAGTATACACGGTTTTATATCTCTTATGGAAGAGAAATTCGGCACGGAGGTATAGTAAGATTAATTGTTTGGTGACATGAAAGAGTCAAATGAGTTGAATTTGGGCTAGAGTTGTAACCACAGTTCTGCAAACTGAGATATATGG
>JAULKM010084494.1:0-11474 GCA_032355605.1 Rubia tinctorum
TGAAATTTTCTTCACACATATTGCAAGGGTTACATGTCTTTATATACAAAACAAGAACCAATCCAGTTTCAGCTAAGAACTAATCCAGCTAACAAACTAACTGCTAGATTTATTAACTAACTACCAAAACGGTTATAACTATTTATTCATTCCTTAACACTTCAACAAGTTGTATTGACATGATCGTGCCGGTGTTAACAACATAATAATATCCCGCTTTGATCTAGTTCAATTTTGGATGAAGAAAAAATAACAATAAACGTGAATCAGGCCTTATTTTCTAGACTTTAATCTGATATGAATTGAAAATAAGTTCCTTTCCCATTCGATTTAGGTAAAGATTAGAAGTAATGGAGTGATATGCTTAGATTAGAATCGTTTTCCATGCGAGATTAGATTAGTTACCTTTTCCTTTCCCATTAGATTTAGTAGAATTGTTGTGGTATTGTGCTTAGATTAGAATTCTTTTCTCCTCTTGTACTTTGCCCTATATGTATATGGGCTTTTTGTGTGTGATGAATACAATCACGTAAAATTAAAAGCGAGCCCTAGCAATGGAGGAATTGTGTCCGCTCCTTCCCGAAGATGTGATGATGGATGAAATTCTAGTGCGCCTTCCTGTTGAATCAATAGGTCGATTCCGGTGTGTCTCAAAGGCATGGCTACGTTACCTCTCACGCCCCCAATTCGTGAAAGCCCACCTCAACCACCACCTGCATGACCCTGAAAGCATTGTCTATTCCCTTCACAATCCTTCCATCGCAACTCTCAACAGCAGGGGTGGCGACGTCGACTTCGTGTTGAGACGAGTAAATTTCCCTCCAGATATGGAGTGGCGGGTGGAAGCTGCTTTTCACGGTTTACTTCTTCTATCTTCAACGGAAGATGATAAAAACGGTATGATTTTGGTCAACCCCATCACTGCAAAATCCACTGAAATCCCAGACTTGTGTTTTGATAGTCGGGATGATTACAAAACTGTGTATGGTCTTGGATATGATAGTTTTCGGGATGATTACAAAATTGTGTCAGCTTCCCTAGATGGTTATAAAGATCATGATCGCATGGATATTTACAGTGTGAAATCAAAAACTTGGAGGAGACTGGCGAATTCTCCTTACTATTGTTTGCCGCCCGCCAAAGGGGTGTATCTAAGTGGCTGCATTCATTGGTGGGCTGTGAAGGCTGACGGCTCCCGCCTAGTAGCTGCTTTCAATTTGGCGCTAGAGGAATTTGAGGAAGTACCACTTCCAGTAAGAATATCGAGTTTCATTAAACTCACCGTTCTCCATGAATGTCTGGCTATGCTCGTTGACGATGAATTAGGTTACGTTAATCTTTGGGTGATGAAAGAGTATGGTGTGAAAGATTCTTGGTTTATAATTAAGCCTGGTATTAGTATTATAACTGGTGATCTCGAATGTGTGGAGCTAAATGATGGTTTAATCGGTCTTCTGGGAGACGAAGTGATCGTGGATGTATATCGTGGAAGGCACTTTGTTGCGTATAATTGGAGAAATGGAGTTGGGAGGAATTTGGTAATTCCTGGTTTTCCTAAGGGAGGTGAAAGAGTGACCGGATTCATAGCTAGCCTTGTGTCTCCCAGATATCTTTGAAAGAGTGACCGGATTCAAATGCAATGGAATGACTTGTTTTTTCTTCATGTATTCATCTAAAGCTTTTGTTGTCTTCAGTATCGAAGAGCGAAGTAGATCTTTTAGTTACATGATGTTCTTGTTTGGAGTAGAATAGGACCTGAGATGCTTCAAATGTTCAGTTTCTAGACTTGGTTTCTTCAGTTACATGCTTCATATATAGTGCTATTTTCGTATGATCCTGAGATGAGCAAGTCTTCCATTTAAATGTGCACCAAATCAACTTCCATTTCAAGGCCAAACAGCAACACCCAAAAGACACTCACCATTTATGAACCAGAGTAAAATGAAGGAAAATTACCCGAAATGTAATTGAAACTTTTGAACTTGGATTTAAACCCATGAAAATTAGCATAGGAGGAGCGTAACACAAATCTAACCTGCAACATTCATGCAATCAGAACAAAACAGCACCAAAACGTTCATTGATGTTGCAGCACCAAAACGCCTCAAATCCTACAATAAAACCAAAACAAAAAACAAGACCAGCAGATTCCCAGTACTTATAAAGCAACTAAAGACTACCCGAAGTGGTTAAGAGTAACTTCTTCTCCTTTTTACCCACCGTCTTAAACCTAGTGAAAAGTATGGGAAGATATCACAAAGTCAAACCTATAAGGCAATTTAAAATTAGTGTTGTATTTTTCTGTTTAAACTAACACAGCGTCTTGTTTTAGGCAGACGAAACTTTAGGTCAGAGTTTATTTGCAATTATAATAAGTTTTATTTGGGGTGGGCTATTTTTAAAAACTGTTCAAAAGCTGGAGGACTTACCTTGTAAATATAATAACTATACATACACACACACACACACACACACATATATATATATATATATCATTTTTATTTTTAGAAATCAGATCAGTTCCTAGTTCATCTTCCCCGTCGCTCGATCGCTCTTCCTCCAATCGGCAGTGCGTTCACCGCAGGCACATAGCGATTCCAGCGACGGTGCATCCAGACGGAGAACAGCGGTGGCGCATCCACTGTCCACAGCGATTCTGTGGCGGCGCATCAACAACTCACAATGATTTCGGCCACGGTGCACATCGGTAGCGCATCCAAGGCACACAGCGATTCCGACGATGGCACATCAAGGGGGAGCACAGCGGCGGCACAGCGGCGGCACATTGGCGGCGTACATCGACGGTGCATCCCGGTGGAGCACAACGACGGCGAAGGATTGACGATCAGAATGGGAGCGCGACGCCGGCGAAAGAAGCAGGAGCTAAAGAAGAAGGCGCGTGAGATGCACGCGCTCCGCCTTGGATGAACGCACCGACGCATGAACTTTACACGCCGCCACCGCAGAGCTGAACTCCGGCGAATTTGACTTTGGGTTCGCGATGTCCACAACTTCGACGAATTTGATCATCTGAGACGGTGATGAGTGTGTGTTTACTGTGCATTTTATTGCTTTGTGTGATGTGTGTTTTATTGCTCCGACGACCGGTCTTCTGTGCTTTTTGTTGCTGAGATGGTGATGTTGTATGTGATATTTGTGTGTTTTTGTGATGATGATGTGTGATGTTGTGTATGATGTGTGATGGTGTGTATGATGTGAGGATAATGTTTTTTTATGGTGTGATGGTGATGTTTTATGATGCGGTTTTGATGATTTAAGATGATGCGATGGTGTTTATGATTTTTTAATTTTGATAACAGTGTTGTTTATGTGATATATGTATTGTGGTTTATTGTCTATGTTCGGTAATAAGTCTTGATTCAGTGGTTAGTACTATTGACTATAGGTTAGTAGCCTGGGATCAAATCCCACTATGCCTATTTTTTGAATAATTTTTACTCTTGAGGTACTGTAGTATTTTGTTGTTATTTGGAGTTTTTTCTCTCATGTTGATGTTTTTCATTATTCAGGTGAGATTGTTTTGATATTAGTTGATATTTTGTAGGTTTTTTTTAATGACATGGGTTGATATTTGTAGTTTTTTTTCTTCTTTTCTTGATGTTCACTACTGGAAAAAGGGTCATAGGCACATGTACCTTTCCCCCCGGGGTAAAAATACAGGTGCTGATAATATGTTAGGCACCGGTTTTGTGTCCAAAATCAATGAAATCGGTGCCAGTGGCCATTCTCAGCACGAGAATATTTATACCGGTGCTAAAAATGTTGCTTAAAATGAAGTTTAGCACCGGTGCATGATGGAAAAAGTGTGAGATACCGGATCTTGAAATGTATCCAAGTGAGTAATAGTGTTTTTGGCGTGTAAAATAATGGAGGAAAATAGTTATAACCGGTATGGAGCAAAAAATCGGTGCCTATTAGAGAATTATTAGCATCGGTAACCGTTATTCTGGTGCCAATTGTTTGAGTCCCACCTAAAAAGTGAGTGGTGTTGTTTTGGAACTCCATCATCGGTTGGGTAACTTGGAACACATGGGTGCTGTAATGGCAAGTACTCGGCAAAAAATTTGGTGGGAAATTTATAGCACCAGTTTCTAGGTGTAAAATCAGTGCTGGAAGTGCATTTAATGCTCACCTACTACTATTTATTGGTGGGTCAAAATGGGAATTTGGGGAGAGAAGGCCATTAATGGGTTTTTTTGGAGGGTTTTGGCATTGAATGCTCACATGAAGACCCACAAAGGTTAGTTTTTAAAATGTTTGGTATGTTATCAATGATGGAATATGGCACATATGGTTTGTATGCATTATTTTGTGTGTTTGATCATGTTCATGATCCTTGCATTCATGGAAGAAATGTGATTTTTTTGTAGATTACTTGATGTCATTAATACCTTGTTTAGGAATGTGAAAATGTTGTGAAAGGTTTGAATGTTGTTATGTGAGTTGTATGTATGGTTTCCCGTATTGATTTTGAATGTTTAGAATATTGCGTAGCTATAGTGACTGTGTGGAACCTTAATTGTCGTAGATTCATTAATTTGTATAGATGGAACGTGCAAGTGAGAGGCGAAAGCATGTGTATTGCGACGTTAGTCGGTTAAGCAAAGAATATGTTGATTTTGTGCAGGAATTTTTAGAGCACGCATTTGGTCGTGAGAAGCGAGTGTTATGTCCCTGTCGTGATTGCAAGAATCGTAACTGTAGCGGTGTCATGAAACTTCACTTGGTTAGGAGAGGATTTGAAAAAAGATTATTTGGTTTGGATGTTTCACGGTAAGAAAGAACCGCCAGAGGGAGTTGTCGGTTGTGGAGGAAAGTGTTTCAGAGACTTAAATTTAGATGACACGTGTGAGGAGGTTGTCAATGAATTTAGGGGGAGGCTAAGGTTTTGTCTAATTTCTTAGGTGAGAAGGACATGTCTTTGTATTCGGTTGCAATAAGAAGGATACAGTGATGTCAAGTTTGATGGAATTGTTTAATATGAAAGGTGTTGGTAAATGGAGCGACACTAGCATGCACAAGTTGCTAAAGTTCTTAAATGAGAAGCTTACATCCGGTAACGGGATACCGGACAACCTCTACGAATTGAAGATAATTGTTTGTCTGATGGGATTGGAGTATGAAAAAATACATGCTTATCCCAACGATTGTGTTTTGTACAGGGGTGACTGGGAGAAGGAGGTGGCTTGTCCCATATGCCATGTGTCACGCTACAAGAAAAGGAGAAATGTGGTTGTCAACAAAGATGTTGTGGTAAAGTTAAGGAAATGGGTTCCAGCGAAGTGCATGTGGTATCTTCCCATTATTCCGAGGCTAAAGAGGTTGTTCTGGAATGAAAATGATGCAAAGAACATGATTTCATGGCTGGTGATGATTGCCATATACAACCTTCCACGGTATTTGTGTATGAAGAGGAAATACGTGTTGATCCCTTTGTTGATTTCATGTCCAAAACAGCCCGAAAATGACATCGATATGTATCTGAAACCTCTGATAGAATATTTGAAGGTTCTATGGTTTAAGGGTGTCAATGTGTTTTGATGGAGATGCCAATATGACTATCACCATAAATGAAGACATTCCACGACTTGATCAAACATTCAAGGGTTATGTTCGGGATCCTCAAAATGACATGGTTGGACCAATGACAAGGTCAAGAAAGAAGTTTAGAGATGTGGCATTGAATGCTTTGATTGATAAACTTCATGATGAAGAAATCAAGACCAAATCGATTAGAGCTTGGATTAATTATTCAAGTTTGTCGATTAACTGAACACATCGTGAAGAACACTATACTCTTTTTCCCATTGGGTGTTTTAATAAGGTAGTATGATCACTGTAAAATATTGTAAAATAATGTCATTTTGAGGTTATTGGACTGATAGCTCGGCCATGTGGGCATTGAAGAGTTGAATTTCGAAATATAGTCCATTAAGGTTTAGAATATCAGTTTTATTCTGATTAGACTTAGATTTGGTAAGATTAGATAAGGTAATATTCTTCAAGGTTACTTCTTGAAGAATTCGAGCAGATTACCATAGATTACCATTTATTTTAGGTATTTTAGTTAGATATGGTTTTAGCTTCTTAAAGCTGACATAAGTCAATTCAGTTTCCTATTGTGATTAGGGTTTATGGCTGATATCTACCCTATAAATAGGGGGGTTGTCCATAAATTTTTACACCTTTTATCAATCATATATTCAGAATTTTGAGATCGGGTTAATTAAGTATCAATAACCTTGTGAACTAATCTTGCAGGCTAGTTAGTGAGCAAGTTGAGATTGAGAGCACCCCAAGGGCTAGACTCTTGAATTGCGTGTGACATACTAAGGTTTTTCGAGACCCCTCGTTTTGTCAAAGATTTTAATTCCGCAATCCAGAGTCTTCGTAAAAAGGTTCATATCAGGTGGTATCAGAGCAAAGTGAAAGATCCCTGTGGCCGAAATCATCAGGGGTTTTCAAGTTTCTTGCATTATTCATTTTTGAAATTTTTTCTTAAATTTATAAAATCTTTCGTGTCATATTTTAACTGTATTTTGTTTGATCTTTCTTAGTATGAGGATTGAATCTATAGTCGAAGGTTGTCGAAGGGTCCGAGAGTTAGAATACTTCGGTATTTCTATCCGCCTTCACCTTCTTCAATTGAATCAGGAGGACATCGAAGGGTATCAGTGTTAACAAGTGTTATCCGCCTTCACCTCCTAATCAATTTCGTAGTTTTTAGGTAGTTTATACAATTTATGCGCTTGTAATATTTTTCGTCAACTCTTCTGAAAAACTATTGCATGCTCATAATCCTATTTGATATCTTTATCATTCTTTGCTTCCTTGATCTTGAATTGTTCTTGGATTCTTGATCGCACCTTATAAAAAAATAGATTCTTGTGTCGTTTTCCACATGTAGTGTCATATTCTTGATTCTTACATACCTCGAATTTCATTTAAATAGAGAGGAAGTTGTCGCAAATATCTTAATCCAAGCTTTATATCGCGATATTTGTTCCAACACTTTTTAAAAAAAAAGGTTATCAGATTTTGGGATTTTGAAATCGGACTTGGGGTTTGGAAATCAGAAATTTGGGGCCATTTTGAAATTTTCAAAACTTTGGTAGCTGTTTTGCAATTTTTGAAAAATTGGAAATTGCACACGGTTGAAATTATTTGGGGAATAAGATTCTGATTGTGAGTGTTATATGGTGTGTGAAATTTGGATTTGAGGCTGAAAAATAAAGAAAAGAAAAAAAGGAAATCCGAGTTGAAAAAGGAAAAGGAAACAAAATCCTAATCGGAATCGGAAAAGGAAAAGGAAGTCGAATCCAATTGAAAGTGGGAAAATTGATCTGAAAATTAATCTTGGGAAACAAGTAAGTGTTAAAATCCATTTCAAGGAAGTATTTGGGTTTAAGTTCCTAATCCAATTTAATTTCGGAAAAGTTTCTTAAATTTTCGGAACTTATTTGACGTCTATATAAAGCATTTTTGTTTTGATCAAAACTTCTTCATTACAGCTCCGATTAGTGCCATTCAAATTGTGTTTTGTTCCTTATTTGTACAATTCGTAATTCTAGATCATAGAGCCCAATTTTGAGTTTATATATTTTCAACTTTCGAAATAAGTTCTGCAGTACTTATCTCCTATTTTGCTTTCAATCAGCGGTCAATTAATCAATTGCCCTTACATTAGCCTTCGCCTTGTGAATTGTGAGTGTTATACACTTGGTGAGAGATCTTACCAAACAAAGGGAAGGGGGATTATTTTTTTTACTAAGCATTTATTTTCTTAGCAGTTTAGCGAAGATGGCGGACGATAATCCATTCGTCCCGCTGTTTGTTGGCAATCCTAACTATATACCACTGATGAATACTTCCAGTAGTAGATGTGGTGAATAACCATGATATGAAGCTCTGAATATTAGGGAGCGACATCGATTTTGACCGAATGAACCTGTTGATACCGACCGGATTGCTATCACTATGAATGCACTTATGAGTGAGTTGCAGAGATTAGCGAGAAAAATTGACATCATGACACTTCCTACACCCATCCTACGGCCATGAAGGATGATCCTCAGGGATTTGTTCACAAATTCCAAGGTTATGGTAGTTTCGATGAAGATTCCAATGAATCGGAAAGGCGATCACACCGAGGGTCTTCAAAAAGGCATCACCACGACATACATCATAATACCTAAAGGAGAATTAGGGCCAGTTTGAGTTCAGGCTCAAGTCCAAACTCTTCTCGAGATATCAAGGGATTGAAGTTTGATATCCCTCAATTTGATGGTTAACACCGATGAAGTATCTTGATTGAGAGCGACATATTGAAAATATGTTTGATCTCAACAAAAATCGGGAGAAAGAAAAAGTTATAGTAGCGCAGTATTCCTTCACTCACTATGCGGCTGAATGGTGGAAAATTTAAGAGAAAAGAGACAACTTTTCGGGAAGAAACCTATCTCCACTTGGGAGAAATTGAAGTCTGAGCTTCGCCATTATCATGTTCCGCCTACTTATCTGATAGAGAAACATTCTTATCTGGCCAACATGAAGCATGGAAATCGCACAGTTGATGAATGATGGAAAGATCTTGCGATGACCATGAAAAGGGTCGGGATGAAAGAAGACAACACATTCATCAAGAATCGGTTCATTGAAGGCTTGCATGAGAACCTTCAAACGCCAGTCAAGCTTTAACATCACATCTCCATAGATGATTTATTGATGAAAGCAAGTTGGTTGAGAGTACAATGCTGCCGAAGAAACCTCAGTTTGGATTTTCCAGTCAACGATTAGGGTTTGACTATGGAAACCCTAGTTTTGGCCTAGGTAGAGGGGAGCTAATGAGCGGACGTGGGTCGATCCAGACCTATTCAAATATGACTTATAACTCCCCTGGATAGGTGGGCGGCACCACAAACTTCAAACCAATAGTCGTCGAGGAGTTCAGGTAAGTTCCCTATCTCTTCATCAAATTCGGTTTCAGTTAACACTCCTACTTGTTTTCATTGCAAAGAAAGAGGACATGTTCATAGTAAATGTCCCCATGCTCGAGTGTTAGCCACCATTGAAGAAGGAGATGAAAAATATGAATATGCTGATATGCCCGATTAATATTTTCCATAGTCGTTGCCTCATGAAAGATAAGAATTGTTTACTGATTATTGATGGAGGATCTTGTGCTAATACTGTTTCCAATCTTCTGGTGAAATCATTATCTTTACCTATTACTACTCATCCATCACCATATAAAGTTATTTGGTTAAATGGTAGTGGTGATATTAAGGTTAATAAACAATATCTGGTTAAGTTTAAGATCAAAAAATATTATGATTCTATCTTATGTGATGTTATACCTATGGAGGTGCGATTACACCTTACGATGTGTACTGCTCGATTTCTTCTTCAATCTTGATCTGGTTCTTACCGCTCATGGGGCGATCTGGAGCGAAAAGTAAATAAACTAGATGGAAATGGGAAACTGTTCCTCACGCTTTGCAGTATGATTTGATGAAGAGTAGAAAGAAAGGGTAGAAGGAGATAGAAAATGAAGATGAAGTTGAGAAAAGAGAGGAGGTTTTTCAGACGGGGAATTCTGTGTAGTAAATGGTTACACTGGATGTTTTGGATGTTCAACCAGTAATCGAGACAATGAAATCTAATTCTAAAGTCCATAAGAAGCTATCATGGGAAGATCAAACAGATGAAAACACACCGGAGAAAGGTACACCCTGGGCTAGTTTATTTAAATCTAATGAACTGAAATTCGTACCTCCGCTGATTATTGATGGAATTGAAATGGGTGAAATGGAAGAGGATCTGGTAAAGGAGAATATTAAAAGCTGGGAAAACGTGGTTGTCGGTAAAATTCTAGTTTGTAATTCCCCATTTAAGATTCTGGATGGGTAGATAAGGAGAGTTTGGAGGAATTTGGGGATTAAGAAAGTGTGGATGGTTGTTTCTGGTGTGTTTATGGTCAAATTAGATTCCAAGAACTCTGTGGAGGAAGTTATGGAAAAAGGAGTCATGTTTTTTGATAATAAACCTATTGTAGTGAAAAAATGGGAACCAGATGTCAATTTCTTTGATGATTTCTATGTCCCAGTCTGAATTCAACTACTTGGACTTCCAATTAAGTATTGGAGCCCAGAATTGCTGATTAGAATGGTAAGCCCTCTGGGTAAACTCGTGAAGCTGGATAATGCAACAAGACAACAAGATAGATTGGGTTATGCTAGAATCCAGGTGGAAATGAAGATCCAAGATACAATTCCAACAAGAATTGGTATGTCCATTTTATATAGTTATTTTGGGATTTTTTGTTCTCATTTTGGTAGAATTTTATACTTTGGATACTCTATTTTACCTTGAATTCCTATTATTAGAGTTGAGAGCGACTTTATTGCTTTTGTCACTTGTAATAAGAATTCTGTGAGACGAGGTAATTGTTGAAGATTTGAAGACCTTGAATACTCCATTTTGAAGACTATGAATACTTTTGAAGACCCGGAGAAAGGAAGAAGAGAAGACTACATGAAGACCAAAGAGATTAAATCACTTGAGGACAGAGTACTCTGGCTGTCGCGAGTCGCGATGACCACATGCCCAGATTTACTTTTTGGGATTTTTGTACTATAAATACTCATCACTTTTTCTCTTCTTCCCCAACTCTTTTTGCCCGATTTCCACTGCAAAAAACCCTAGATTGCTTCCATTTTCGACCCTAGTTTCATCTTGAATTCATGTTTGATTTTCTTTTGTTAATTTTTATGTACTCTAGTAGCTAAACATAACCTTGGGAGCAATTGATTAGGCTTCCAAACCCATATTTTGAGACTTGTTTATAAGCTATTTAATGTCTTATCTATTGTGCATTTATTGTGTTGAAATGGGTTGTTGAATTCATTTATGATATTAGAAGTCTGAGTATATGGAATGCTTTTATGATATTGTGTTCGGGTTTGAAGAAAGTAATTAATTCTTCCCTCTTTGATATGAAATCCAAAAGCACGATTTAGGGCTTCCAATGTAATTTGTGATTTGATAAGTTCTAAGTAAATGTGGTGTTGTCGAATTCTTCGCCATGTTTATTTATGCAGCAAATGAGAGAAGTCAATGAGCGTTGAACGTTTTTGGCTATTCTTGTGTAAATTCATGAATTGGTTCAATTATTAGACACGGTATAGTGTTTATAAGTGTTACCAAGCTTGTTGATTCTTTGAGCCTAGTGCCATTAATGGGATACGTTTAGGCGTTGAATGACTAAATGGGTCATTGGTGAGGTTTAGCTGGAGATGTCGAATTCAATCTTGTAAACTACTATCAAAGAAGAACGGAAGATTTATCTTCACAACAAGTAGTAAAGGTGTTAAATACATTATATGTCAATGATAGATAGAAGGCTTGGAAGTATAAGTCAATTGCCCCCAAGACTCCGTAATTCGTACTTAATC
>JAULKM010084503.1:0-11474 GCA_032355605.1 Rubia tinctorum
AGCCGGTGCGTCCGCACCCCCCAACCTCTGGTGAATGAAGGGGTTAGATATACATGTACTCTTCATCCGTCCCGGTAAAATTAATGTTGGAAGTGCTAAATTCCGCCCCGCCCAGGATCCGCCCCTCCTCAAGTTTTGGTCTAGTTCCGCCACCGTTCACTCATTCTACTTTTATCTTTCTAAATTCAATTTTATCCACACATTATATTCACCTAAATCCAAACACCTAAGAATACGGTGCCACAATCAAACAGAAGTACTATATAATATGTCACTATTTACTATTAAAACGATAGATGTCCAAATGCATATGAGACCATTGGTTTTGAAATGTAGATGAGAGAGTGGGAAGTGCTGTATATGAGAAGGTGATGGTCAAATATATGTAGTTGCCATTGAAGAAGAACTACCTACAAATTAGCTAAATTTATTTTTCCCTATGTCCCGTCTGATCAAGCTGCAATGTAATTAAATATTCATTTAATTTAAAAATTAATTTTGACCATAAAATTGAACTAGTATATTAGTATAATTAATATTGTGTGATACATTGTTAGATTCGTTATAACATATATTTTCAAAATATCAAATTTTCACTAGTTTTAATTATTCTTAATGAAAAATATTAAAAATCAAATATTTTTTAATTCAACAGTTAAAAGTAAAAGTGTGAAATTTGAAATGAGATGGAGGGAGTTCATTCAATACAGAAAAAAACTAGTTTTAACATAATAACATCTAACCGTAACCTTTATAACACATTAAATAAGCATCTTAAGTTAGGAGAGTTGTTTATGCGAGAAACAAACTAATTATTTATCCTAAATCATAACATTTATAATTGACCTTGGAAAAGTGAATAAAAAATGAAGCCTATGAAGGCCTGATCTCTTTATTTGAATTGAAATTAAGAAAACTGAATAATAATTATAATTAAATTAAAATCTGTCAAAATTGTTAACTAATTGAATTAAATTGAACTAAGTAACACCCGTAATTTGCATGGACGTGAATTTGAATATTATTATATAAATATATATTTTAATATAATTAAATTAGTTGATAAAAACATTAATAAATATCATTTTAGCAAAATAAATTATATTTATCAACATTGCAAGCATACGAATTCCATAGAATATGAAAGATGATCAAAGTTTTGAAGATTTGATTGTAATACCGAGGCATTGCACGGTTTATGATAAAAAATAAGTTTATATTTATTATACAGATTAAAGAAAGTTTAAATTTATGATAATCTAAATTTAATATTAAAATTAAATATAATATACCTTAATGCATTAATTTTTAATGACAAACTCTTGAGAAAAATTGTCTTTCCATATGCCTATGGAAAGACGGAGTTGAAATAAATTATAAAAGGTAAAATATTTTAGTTGCAATATTAAAATTTTGCTATGCAACTGCAGTATTTATAAATTTATGACCCAATTAATGTAACTCAAAATTTTATTTTGATTTCTTCTAATTTGTAATTTAAAACCGTTCTTTCCAATGGAAAGATGGTCTTTCAAGAGACGAACTTCATTTTTAATACTATTATCAATCACATATTAATTGTACTAAAATATGTCATTGCCAAATATTAGTAAACGAAAATAAAATAAAGTCGTATAAATAGACAAAGTCTTGGGAAAGACCGTCTTTCCAAGCGCATGTGGAAAGATTGAATTGAATTAGAATTATAGAAAGGTAAAGGATTTTAATTGCAATATTAAAAATTTACTATGCAACGTGTAGTAGTTAGAAGTTTATGACTCGATTAATGCAATCCAAAATTTTTATCTTGATTTATTCTAATTTGCAATTTAAATCTTGGTCTTTATATAACTTATGGAAAGACGGTCTTTCAAAAGACAAACTCTAAATAGACAAAATCTTGGAAAAGACCGCATTTCCATAGGCATATGGAAAGACGAGATTGAATTAGAATTATACAAAGGTAAAAGATTTTATTTTCTATATTAAAATTTTATTATGCAACGTGCAATAGTTATAAGTTTATGACTCAATTAATGCAATTGAAATTTTTTATCTTGATTTCTTCTAATTTGCTATTTAAACTTTGTTTTTTCCATAACTTATGGAAAGACCGTCTTCCAGAGACAGACTCTAAGAAAAATTGCGAATAATATTTACAAAGTGTTAAATAAATCATTGGAAGTATGTACAAATAAAATCTTTCAGTATTATATTTAATATTTATATAAAGCATTTTAATATTTAACACAATAATTTTAGATAATTTTGTAGGCAAATTAGATGGAAATTAAGAATACAAAAAGAATGTGCATCTTCATAAATAGGATATGATTAGTTACTCATTAATTATATAGCATTGAATTATAAGAAGAAAATTGAAAATGGGGAAGAGATTTGCATTGTAAATTGGGGATTGATTTTATAAAATACTACATTTTAAATTAATTTTAGAAAGTGATATGGAATTATGTGTGAATGCCATGTGACAAGAATTATGTGTGAACGTCATGTGGCAAGAATGACCTCCGTTTCGTTGGATGTGACACCATAAGTTTAGGTACTTGAATTTAGGTGAATGAAATAAGTGTATGAAATTGAATTTAGAAAGGGAAAGGTAAAATAAGTGGATAGAATTGAAGTAATTTTGTCACAAAAATAAAGTGTGTCAAATTCTAAAAAACAACCCATAGGTGGAGTACTATATATTAATTAATAGTCAAATATTTTTTATAAAAAAACTCGACTTACACATAATATTACATATTGATATTATATATTAATAAAAAGGGATGGGAAGCTCATTAATGATTATTAATTTGTTGTTAGCACGTAAGGCTATATAATTATTATGGACAACGTGCTTGCTTAATTCCAGTTTAACCAAGATGAAAAAGATTTGACACATAGTTTAATCATTAATGCTTCGCTTTAATTTATACTTCTTTCGTTTCACTAATTGTGGCATCATAGGTTTAAATGTTTGAATTTAAGTGGAAAAATGAATGGATGAAATTGAATATAGAAAGTAAAAAATATATAATAAGCGTGAAATTGACTGAATTTTACCCAAAAAAAAAATCATTTTAAAAACATTTTTTAAAAAGTAATTATGTCACTAATATAGGAACGAAAGTAGTAAATAACCCCCACTCTGTTGGATCTCCAAGAGTATGTCATCTGTTATTCATCATGACGTTTGACGTACGTAACACGAATGCGTACCATGACTGGCTAAGAATGTGTACTAACATACTTCCTCCATTCCACTAATAGGGACACATAAGTTCAGATGCATGGATTTTGATAAAGAAAATAAATTAATACATAGAATTGAATGTAGAAAATAAAAAATATAATGAGTGAATGATTTTTTTTTAAAAATGTTGCCAAAAATAAAAAGTGTCATTTTAAAAAACCCGTATATTAATACAAGTATGCCACTAATAGAAGAATGGAGGAAGTATTGATGTGTGTAAAAGTTAAATATTAATCAATATAAGGATCAATGAATATTAACTTATCTTATTAATTCTTCCACAAACACTCACGCGGATTAACAACACAAAACTTTGATTTAAGAAACTCGAATTATGGTCTAGGTAAATTTTTGGTAAAAATATCTACACCCCAGAAATTAGAAGTCACGTGATAGATTTTGAACTTGGTAAAAGCTAATTTCTTATGAACAAAGTGATAATCAATATTAGTGTGCTTGCTTTTCTTACAGGCATCGTATACTAACAAGATAAAGAGAAATATTTTTACCACACAACAACACAAGGAAATAAAAACTCATCAAATCGAGCATGATGAGTGAGACAGACTTTCTGACCACATAATTAGAGTAATGATAGCTTGCTGAATAACTAAGAACAATGCATGAAAGCCTACGAGGAGCAAGCTTGAGAGCAACATAAGATCGAAGAAACGAAAATACGTTGCAACAAAAGAGTTAAAATGAAGACCCGAATGATAAAGCATGACAAAATGCATCTTAGTGATACGACAATACTCACGTTTTGCAAAACCATTATGCTTCGATGTATGAGGACACGAATTTGGAAGATGAATGCCTTTGTTGGCTAATTGAGATCACATTTGAGAAAATTGAGTCTCAACCAAAACCTCAAACTAAAGGTATGCATTAGCGAATTCGGACGTGCAATGAAGAGAAGAAAACCATGTAAATCGAGAGCAATCATCAATTAAAATCACATAATTAAAGAAGGCCGTCATGTGAAGTAACAAGAGAAGGCCACTAAATATCACAATGAATAAAATTAAGTAATTGCGGTGCGCTTAATTATTGTTAACATTAAAAGGCATTTTCCCTTGCCATATCCTTAGAGGAAAAAAAAGAGTTTAGATAATAAGCTAGTAAGAGACAACTCTTCCGATTTATTTGACAAAGATAACAATATTATAGGGAACATGAGCATATTAACGAGATTAGAGGGAGGAGCCATAGTTGCGAATTCTGGTCGGAAATGATGAGCCACATAATTTAATTTAACATAACCATTTTTATAATTAAATTTGCTTAATTTTTATTTATTTCAACACAAATAAGGTTAAAAAAAGATAGGCTCATAAGATGGCTGTTAAAAAAAAATCACTCCTAAGTTATTTCCTGCCGATTAATCGGCTAATTAACCTCAATTGAAAGTCTCATTTATGTACGAATATGAACTCAATAAAAACAGATTTTTCCTAGATGAGCATAGCACTTTTATTTTTGCAATTTTCCGTTTTTTTGTCACAATAAATCACGTGTTACACATTTCTAAGAAGCCTAATTTCCAGTGACCAATAGAGTAGTGATCCATGTATATGGGGAAAAAAGAGTAGAGAACCATATTACTCCCGCTATTTCATTTCAAACTGCACTCTTTGACTTTTATGATTTGACTCAAATATTATTTTATCCTTAATATCTTTTATTAAAGATAATTAAACGTGTAAAAAGTTGATATTTTGACAATATATGTTATAACGAATCTAACAATGTATCACTCAATAATATTTATACTAATACACCTATTCAGTTTTGAGATCAAAGTTAAGAAGTTTTGACTAAATAAATAGTTAAATTGCAACTTGAATTGGGACAAAATAGTAATTTGTTTTTGTCGCAAATATGATATAATCGTAAACGAGGAAAACATGAACAGTGGCTCCCAGCCTGATGTGAACTTGCCAAACACGTGTTTGAAAATTAGATTGAAAAAAAGAAGGGGAACAAAACTTGAATTTAAGATTCTGTTCGTTAGATATGAATTATCGAATTAAAATTTAGTAAATCAAATCAAATTAAATAAATTTAAAAATAACTAAAATAAGACATGTCATATTTATATTCAAGGTTGATAATAAGTCTTCAGGTCACATGAGACTGAAATGAATACTACCTCCATCCCAATAAAAAGGAGGCACATTTACTTTTGACTCTTTGTTTTATGCAAGTTGATATGACAGCGAATAATTGTGAAAATTAAGGATATTTTGGAAAATTCATGGGCCCAGTTTAACAACATTTTTTTTTGCTAATTTAAGTATTTTTTAGAGTATGTTATTTTTGTTAAGATGAACGAAAAATGAAATTGTAACATTTTTACTGAGACGGGGTGTAGTTAAATCTTCATATTTACATGAAACAATTTTGATGTCATATAATCGTAACAACGTAAAGCTTTGAATTGGGTGAACCAAAAATAAATGATTATCTTTTGAGGCAGGATTACTTTAAACTGAGTAGAGAATAATTAGCGGGAGTGGTAAATTATGGTTGGGTTGACTTAGTAGAGTTGAGTGATTAACCAAACAATAATGATGATTAACAGTGATTTTGGGATGCTAGTCTCGTTGCTCATCAATAAAAGTTGGTTAACTTTCCCGGGAGTCAGTTCGAAATGATTCGAAAATGCAACTTTTACGATTTTATCCTACCAGCATATCCCGTAATCATGGAGCGGTCATTAATTGAGTTAACACTTTTCAGGCAAAATTATTCTTCATTGCGATCTTTTCATTTTCACCTTTAATTGCAGTTTAATTTATTTAGTTTCGATTCATATTGGTTCGGTAGATTTAAGCTTATTTCAAGTCTTCTATCACTGTCTTTTAATTTATTTAAATTCAGTCCAATTTTATTTCAAACAGATGAAAAATACTGTATTCATACAAATATATCCATACTCATTACGTAGCGGAACCAGAGAGTGAATCAAACATTATTGTAGAAAGCAAGTGTCCTTGGTAGGTTTTTCACCCTTTCGACGGCTGTTTGGAACCATAGTCCCTTACTGAGCAGTGCGTTAACGATGTCAATGCACTGTGTTTTACCATTAGAGTAGAAACAATACTGCTTTTCAAGATTAGTTTTCTTAAAACAAAGAGTTGCTTTCACAGACTTTCATTCCAAAACTTTCTTTTGAAACTTACATTAATTCTTGTCGTAGTTATTCAAAAGTGTTCTCTTGATTCAACCCTATAATTAGAAGGCTTCTCAATTATTTTATTTTCAAACCAAATTCGTGTACCCAAACGTGTAAAAGGGTAGAATTATTTTTTAAGAAAAAAATTCGTCAATATTCAAGTTCATCACAATCTTACAAACACTATTTTACTATTTCATTGGAATATAATTTTACAATTTTACTCCAACAATATGCAGTGTGCAATTGAACACAAATGCCATCTGGTAAGGTTCAATTTCATTTAGAAAAACGTTTCCAGATCAATATGTTACCCAATTTTATTTGTTGAGTCTTTGTTTTCATTTTGTTTAAAATTTGAACGTACCATTAAGTGATATGTGGACCTTAAAGATCTAACTCAGGAAAATCTAGTAGCCAGTCACATGATCAAGAGTACTACATAAAACTGTACAAACTATGAATTTGCAGCTTAAGTGAAATTATCTTTTACTTTTTTATATACTGTTGTCTATTAAAATTTGATTGTATATTTAAATAAACATATGAACAATAATATTATTCCAGATGGTTATTGTTTAATTCGTCGTAACAAATAGTTTCTAAATATCAAATTTTTATTTACCGTTAATATACGTAGGTAAACATATTAATTAACGGTCAAACATATTTTTGAACAACATGCTAATGATTGCAGTGCAGTCTTAGTTGTGAAATACATGTCACTGTCCCACGGTCGACTTCACGAATAAATAAGTTGTTTACATATTAATAACATTGTTTTGAAATGGCATATGGCTCGAAAACTCAAGTTATATTTGATGGGTGGGTTTGGTAACCATAGAATAGACCATCGAAAACTTGACAAAAATGAGTTTCTGAAATGAGATACTAGTCATACTCACTAGTACGAAAATAAAAATATTTCCTATTAGTTAGAGTAATTTTATTTATATATTTATTCTAATAGAGCAATTCAATTTTATATAATTTTTTGAATACTCTCATCCTTTCCATTTTCGTAGGCGCTGGGCATTAGGAAAATAACAAACCACATTTTCATTAGTCCTGAACAATCATCATATTTTTTTAGTTTTGTATTTTTACACCTTTTTTTCTTAGAGAAGGTCTTCCGAATAAAATTCATAAAAATATTGTAATAATAAAACTTAATATTAGATTATAATTATTTATATGTTAACATTCATTTTAAAAGGTTTTCGTAATTATAAGTATTTCATTGCAATAAATAAAGGAAATTGTAAAATTACCCTAATAATCATACTAATTACAAAATGACCCGTGTAACGATTAGTCCATCTAAAATAAGACTTTGTTTATTTTTTTTATATATTCTAACATAAAATATAACTTTGAAAGTATTAGAGCAAGTCCAACCGATTCTCCATAACAAAAAATTTCATTGTTTTTAGAGATTTTAGACAGTTTTTTTTCTCCAACAAATTCTCCATATGGTTCTCCAAAACAGAAATTTTCTTGAAATCAAAATTTGGTTCTCTATATTGGTAGAGAGAGAAAATAAAATTTAGAAATGTTATCATCAATGCAATCATTCATTTAACGGATTAAATTAATACCAATATTTCCTATATGGTAAGAATTTCTAAATTTGAACTCTTGCACTTATCACATCCTACTAAAAATGGCACACTTTTCAAGACGTTTAATGCACTTGCTTGACGATTAATATTTTGATTAAAAAATAAATAATATAAAAAACTAATAATTAATAATAATATACTTCCTATCAAATTTAACAAAATTACACATAATAATATAATCCATTGAAATATCAATGAGATTTGAGAAAAACTTAAAAAAATTGACTCACAAAAAATATATGATCTCATTAGACAAACCATTGGACTAACAGATAAAATTACCTTTTGTTTTTATTTTCTTCCTTTAAGTGATATTTTAGTTTTCTTACATTTGATTGATGGTATTTTGTAAAAAAAAATATTTTTAATGATTTTTTAGACTTATGAATCTCAAATAATAACTAACATGAATATGATATTAAAAAATTAGTTATATTCTTCTTCATTGATTTCATGAGAAATAATGAAATATTAAAAGGATATATTTTGAAATTATACTTCTATATATTTTTTCATATTCTAAAAGTTACTTTATTTTGGTTGTATTTAAAAACTTTGCATTAGTCTGATCTAATGAGTTTTATGAATTTGATAGCAGTTGTTTCAAATTTATTAAAACAAATAGTTAGATATTTAATTATCTTATAAAATGAAGTAATAAAATTAGCCATTTTAAAAACTTTTCTTCAAGTAACTGTAAAGGTTTGGTTTAAATTACAAAGTAAATAATTATTGTGTAAATGTAAAATCTGTAAATTAGAGAATCTGTTAGAGTTGGAGCGAAAAATATAGAGAATGTGAATTTTGAATCTCCATTTTAAAGAAAATTTTAGATAACCCTGCTCTTATAGGTATTCTTCTATATCTTTTGAAGAACGTTTATACTGAACTCTCTGGATATCAGTAGTTACTTCACATATACTCCTTACAACCTTTTTACTGTTCTAACTTTTAACTTTTAATTCTTTTTTAACCCGGGTTCTTGTTAAGATGTAATATGAAATCTAATTGGTAAGATCTTCTTCTAACAAATAATGGAATTATTAATGAAAATTAATGGCCCAATTAATAATTGCTGCCAAACTGACTTTGACTGGATTCTCATGTTCCATTTATCTTCTTTCTTACAAATTAAAAAGACACACTTTCATGTATCTCACCGTAAAATTGTATTATCATAATTAAAATAAGGATTTATTGTACAAATTATATAAAATAGAGGAAACTATAAGCAGATCGAGACAAATCAGAAGCTTGAATCGGGTGCTAGCTACCCGTCTTCCTCCTCCTGCTTTCTGTCCAAACATAAGTGAAATAGATTTTTTTTTCAATATTAAAAAACATGATTTTATATAACAGTACGGCTTCACTTTTTTTTAAGGTTTAGAAATAATTTTGAATTGGCCTCAACTTATATCCAACGGCAATCAATGCCGATTATAGTGAAATGACGGGGGGAAAATATATCGAATTAATATTTTAAAAGGGAAGAAAAAATGCACATGTAAGTCTCTATTGAAATATTTCAAGTTGGCTTTAGCTCGCAACTAATGTTAATTAATGTCATTTAATGTTAAAATGACTTTAAAACTCCAACTTCAATATGTTAAGAATTTTTATAAAAGAAGGATCACCATTTCTCTTCTATTTATATTCGTCGAAACACTCACCAATCACCATTTGCATACAATTGATATCAATTCATCCATAATTTTTTTTTAAGGAAAGAGATGGCTCAACTAGTCATGACATACACTAATCGCCGTTTCGATACACCAATCGCCATTCCGATACAATTAACCCCAAATTATTAACCCTTGATTTATTGAGAGACATAGCTCAACAAGCCATGGAATATGAATTCAAAAGAGGAATATGCACAGACTTGACCGGTGGAATGCGAACAATCACGTTAACTATGAGACATCACAATCTCCATCATCCACGACCTCTTCCTTCGAGGACTCAACATCCACGACTTCTTCCTTCTAGAAGAGCTACCCGACAGGTCCATGAAGGCATATTCGACATGTTTGACATATTTTGTTGATCGCTAGGCATTTTGGACCAAAGGACTTCTCCATTGGAAACGAGAAAATTATTTTCTCTACAGCGATGGTGATGTCTAAAATCAATGAACATGATGCGTAAATGATAGTGGTTCAGGTGCGAGGGAGGAAAGCTGAAGTAAAAGAAAACTTCTAGTGGTGGTTCACGATTGTGGTCCCTTGGTGTTTGTGGGGAGGGGATTAATATCTTCGATAGAGACATTGAGGGGTTATGCAAGCAATTTTGAAAAACTTACACACCAGTAAAAGTTTAATTATATAGGCACTTTTAAAAAAAAATACCGGAGCTCTTATTTTTCGTCTGGGAAAAGTCAGCCAAACTATCAATAGTGTTCATGTCATTTTACATACATTTTGTTGATCAAGGGTTATACTAGCAATTTAGAAAAACACATATGATAGTCAAAAGCTTAATGCCTACTTTTTTTTCAAAAATAAATAAATTTATTTGAAGGTCTTGTTTTTCGTCTGGAGAAAGCCAACTGAACTATCAAGCGTATTTCTGTCATTTACAATACCTTCCTATTAAAAGTTTTTAAATCAACGCCGATCGAGACTTATTGGGATTAAGTTATTCAAATCAATGTCGATTAAGAATTATGTGAGCACTTTAAGTCACATGTGCGTTAATTTAAAAAATATCACACCAATTATACATTATTGTTATTAACTACCACGCCTGTTAAAATGAGTATTTGGTCCACCTAAAAATTGAACCGCCTAACTCGTGAGCTGTGACCACTAAAAGTAAACAATAAACAGTAGAAAATTATGCAAGTATAATTGAGGCTGCTAAAAGAAGTAGAAATTGTGATCAACTTTTCAAACTAAATGTAAAGTAAAATTTAGACGACAGTAACAGTTGAGAGGCTTTGAAACACTTCAACTAAAACTCCATTGATGAAAAGGAGAGAAGGCAAAAAAAAGTTAGTTGAGACTGAAAACTCACACCCGATATCACCTTATCTAACCGTCAATTTCTACCAGCCCCACCGTCTTCTCTACCAATTTTATTTTTTTTAAAAATTATCTTTTTTTATAGGCAAAGTTTTGGGAAAGACCGTCTTTCCATAATCATATGAAAAGACGGAGTTGAATTGAAATTATACAAAGGTAAAAGGTTTTAGTTGCAATATTAAAAATTTATTATGCAATATTAAAAGTGATAGATTTATGACCCGATTAATACAACCCGGAAATTTTATTTTGATTTCTTCAAATTTACAGTTTAAACCCTGATCTTTCCATAACTTATGCAAATACCGTTTTTCAAGAGACGGACTCTTTTTTATATTAAAAATTGATACAAATGGTGAAAATCGGATGTTATAATGTACAAATTTTAT
>JAULKM010084514.1:0-10000 GCA_032355605.1 Rubia tinctorum
GAGAAGATTGAACAAAAGTGTGCAGATAAGTTTCAACAGAACAGTGCCAAAGGTAGGGAAGTGATGGAGCGAATGTGCAAGTATCTTGAAGCTGAATCTCGGGGAATCTCAATGTGAAAAGCTCATTTTGTAGCAGGAGTAGTTTGTTTCCTGTTTTCCAACAAAATAGTTGCAGGAAATTGGGGGTTTATCGTAGATCCATCCCCTCTTACATAACATTAGCTGTAAGGAATTCCCATGTACCCGTGAGAACCTGGCTGGACCCTTCAAGTTTCTACTTGTAAGGTTTGTCGTGAGGTTTGTTGAATAATATGCTCAGAGGTTTTTGTTTATGGATGTACCATCTTTAATGAGCTTAGATTAACATGGTAACAAAGTGACTCCGTTTATCTGTTTCTGCTGTTTCATGAGTAGTAATGTTGAGGTTGAGTTTGGTGCTTTCTTTATTGGATGATTTTGGCATCTTGGCGATTTGCATTCAAGAGACAAATTTTGTTTTACTTGATGTCTGAATCAGTAGTCGAAGGCTCCTAAACAAGTTTATACAGCTAAAACCAGAGCATGGCGGTTTTGTTTTTCATCACATTCTTAGTTATTAAGAGGTTGGCTGTTACACTAATCCATTGATTTCGTGTGGAGGTTGGGCTTGCCCAGTTCAAATTGTAGATGTTGACGAACTCGAAATTCAAAGAGGACCAAGTAAAAAGGGCGTGATGATCCTTGTCTTTTTGGATTACAAGTTATCCAGTCTTTTTCCAGCTAAATTAAATCCTTTCAAGTGTGTAGCAAAACCCATTCAGTAAGGATTTGGGTTTTCATTTTGTTTACAACTTATTTGAAAGTTGGAACCTAGAGAACATCTAAAGGGCACTCTTAAGGATGTGTTTGGTGGGCTTATAAGTGCTTTTGATAAGCTAAGCATTTTTTTGCTGCTTGGTAAACGGCTAAAAAAAGTACTTATTTAAAAAGCAGAACCTATTTTTTGGGGGAAAAAACAAAAGTTGGTTTTCCCCTGCTTTTAAAATAAGCTAAAATAAGCCAATTTAACTTATAAGTAAAGCTCTGTCAAACATACCATGTATGACTAAGTTATAACTAACTCCCTTCGTCCAAGTTGTTTTCCTTTTTAGGACGTCCCAAACTAATTTGCACTTTGCAATTTCTTTCATAATTGGGTTATATTTTAATACTTCCTCCGGTTCTCTAACAATGATCCGCTTTCCTTTTTGGGATGATTTTTTCATATTGACATTTTTTACTCAACTTACTTTTTACTCTTTCAAAACATTCTTCACCACTAATTCTACATTTTCTAAATCCAAGAGACAAAAGTGAGTCAATGATAGTGAGCCGAAAGGACTAAAAATAATCAGTTTCGGTCACATGTCACATGCCCCACTAAGTAATAGACATATCCCCACATGTCACATGCCCCATTAAGTAATAAACAAATGTCACCACAAAGATACTTTCTCTTTCTCTTGTTGCAATTTCAGCTGGGACAGTGAGAGTAATATATAGAGCAAATGAATTTCGTGGCTTTTAAACTATCACGATAATTTACCTTTGTCCCCTTTATCTTTTTTTTGAACACTTTTGCCCTATCAACTTACAAAACTGCTGAATCGTGGCAATCTGTTAGGTCAAACTGTCAAGTTAGGTTAAAACATCAATTTTAAGGGCAAAGTTGACATTTTCCTTTCCCTTTTCCCTTCTGCCTTTCCACCACTAGAACCAACAACCTTCACCCCCCACCACTTGAAACCCTGATTCCCACTATCATCCCGCCTCCCCAAAATCTCCCATTTCACTCCACAAAACCACCCAAAATTCCCCCACACTACCCTTCCGCAAACCCCCGGTCATGTACCGCGCCATCGCCGCTTGCAACGAAATCGACACAGTGAGAACTCGCAATGGATTTTTTTCCGCAAAGCCCAAGAAGGC
This sequence comes from Rubia tinctorum, assembly GCA_032355605.1. Classification (NCBI taxonomy): domain Eukaryota; kingdom Viridiplantae; phylum Streptophyta; class Magnoliopsida; order Gentianales; family Rubiaceae; genus Rubia; species Rubia tinctorum. The sequence goes on from JAULKM010084514.1 coordinate 1,948, forward strand.
CCTATGGGACCTTGACAACAAGTCACCGTAAGGGTTGTCGTACAACATTCTAGTGGCACAGTACTTAGGCGAGGTGGTGGAGATCTCTACCTGTGTCAACTGTCACCCTTAATCAACTTCCCTCGATGGGTGGTCCAGGAGCGGTGGGAAACATGTTATCGAAATGTCATGGAGTGGAAAGGCATCCTCGTCCTCTCTGAGCCCTACGTATACTCCGTCTGCGGTCGAAAACTGAAAACCCATTTTGAGACAAAGAAGCATTTGGGGATGGAGAAGGGAGTGTTAGATCTCATCCTCGGAAATACTACCCGGGAGGCATAGAGGGGGACTTGTTGTGGATGAGCGGCTGGAGGTAGGGGTCCTCAAAGTGGGCGATGAAGAGGCTAAGACTTAGGTGGGTGCAGTGGACTTGGAAGGTGGAGGAGATGGCGACAGTGGAAGAGGGAGGCAAGGAGTGGGAGTCAGTGTTGGTGTCGAAGAAGTAAGCGTAGGTGGTGGTGGAGGACCAAACGATATCGCTCTCGTCGAGCTCTAGTGGGGGTGGTGGTGGTAGTCGAGTGGTCTGGGAAGGTGAGGAGGTTGAGGGTGGCATCGGGTGACTGGAGGGAGAGGAAGGCATGGAGGAGAGAATGACATCTGACAGCAGGGCTGAGTTGTAATTAAATTAAAATAGGGGAGGAGTTGAGTTGTAATTAAAATAAAAGGGGGTTGTGTTGTAATTATAAAAATAATCAATGGGTTGGGTTTGTAAATAATATATGAAAGTCATATGGACCCTCATTTAACGGAAGAAACTTTACAATTAACACTCTGACCTGACAGAATGACCACGATTCAGCAGTTTTGTAAGTTGGGGGCCAAAAGTGTTTAAAAATGGGGGAAGGTGAATGTTCGTGATAGTTCAAGGACCACATAAGTCATTTGCTCTAATATATAAGATCATGAGTCACTTCTAATAATACCATTTAGTTTATGATAAAAGTTCATGAATTTAATATGGTATTGGTGCCTAATACTGTTTGGTCCAAGTTCATATTTGTGTAATGAATATTACTGATACATGTGAGAGAACTTGTTAGAGTGTCATATTCAATGAAGAGTGGGTCTCTTGACATGTTGTTTGTCTGTAAGTTTATAGACATGCCACTTATTTTTTACCTTATACACTGCATTTGTTAAATTACATACTAAATTTAGAAATTTAGAAAAGAATTATATCATATATCTTTATATTTTTACTTTCAAATACATATTATTACTTGTTTTAACTTTTAAAACACAATATTTAAATTTTATAAAAAATTACAACATTTTAGGTAAAAGCATTGTGCATTGTCCGTAAACTTATAGAAAGATCGCATTTCCTGAAATTTTCTCTTCAATGAATAATATATGCATGTGAAAGAGCTTGCTAGAGTGTCATATTGGTGGTGAGTGAGTAATCTATAGTTCAATATATAAGACTATAAGTTACCTCTATATAGTTCTAATTGATTTTATGATTAAAAATCATGACTCTAATTTGTGTGTTGGATAGAGTTTGTAAGGTGTTTTACTTATAAACTAAATTGTTCAAGTTGTTTGGTGAAATATTAAAAGGTGGGGAATAGACATGATCCTTAGGTGTACCTCATGTTCCTGCTGGGATTTAGAATAGACCAGGATGTCGTTGATGAAGATGACGACAAACTCGTCCAGGTGGGGCCAAAATACACGATGCATGAGATCCATGAAAGTGGTTGGCGCATTGGTCACTCCAAATGGCATTACCATAAATTCGTAAATACCATATCAAGTGTTGAAAGCCATCTTGGGCACGTCCTCCCTCTTCAACCGCAACTGGTAGTACCCTAGTCGTAAGTCCAGTTTGGAAAATACGACTACTCCTTAGAGCTGATAAAAAAAAACTCCCCAATAATGGGAAGAGGGTACTTATTCTAACTGTCACATTATTTAGGGCTCGATAATCCACAGAGAGCCGTTTTTTTCTTAACAAACAACACTAGGGCTCCCCAGGGGGAGATACTTGGTTGGATGAACCCCACGAGTTAACCAATCCTCGAGTTGTATTTTCAACTCTTGGAGTTCTAGCGGTGCCATACGATAAGGGTTTCGAGAGATAGGTGCGGCTTTTTGTACCAAATCAATGGTAAACTCAGTTTCCCTTTCCGGAGGAAAACTTACAAGTTTCTCCGGAAATACCTCAAGGAAGTCCTGAACTACCTGTATATATTCTCCCTTCAATTGGTCTGCTGTCTTATTCATGATATAAGCCAATATTCCAGTTGCCCCCCTTGTGGATTATTTTTCGAGCTTTGACGCCAGCAACAAGTAATGAGGAGGATCTCTTACTTCTCACATCTACTTCCCCCGGCCGACACAACTTAACTTCCTTCGTATGACAGTTTAATTGGGCATAATTTTTAGCAAGCCAGACCATACCAAGTATTATTTCATATCCCTTTAAGTGTAGAGCAATCAAGTCTATGGGTAGTCCCCAACATTCCACATTTACCCCCCACAATTTTTATATACACGTCCAGTTAGGATTTTAGTATCATTCGTGGGATTGCTAACTTCTAACTTATAAGGTAAGTCCTCTATCCTATCTTTCATGTTTTCAAGAAAGGAATAGCTAGCAAAAGAATGAGAAACACCAGGATCAAATAGAACTTTAGCCAATTTACCCAAGATAAGGAGGGTACCTTCGATGACCTCGGTTGAAACTGGGGCCTCATTATCCTCCAAGGCGTAAAGTCGAGCTTGTACATTCGGCTTGTTGCTCCCACTAGGTTCTCCTTTTTTAGCAGGTCTAGTCACCGACACATGTGACCCATAAAGTTGAGATGATGCCCTCAGCTAGGGTTGTGAGCACTCCGATCCCCGGTTCTCGGAACTCCCACATTGCATACATTTATTAGACTTTCTCCAAAAAAATCTTTCTCCTCATGATTTCCCTTCCCGCAGAACATGCATCGACCCCAATGTGCTTCTTTTAGACCACCACTAGGGTTTGGGCTAAGTGCAGGGCCCCTGGTTTGGGTATATCCCTTCTAAGAACCTTGTTTCCCCCAGAGATTGAACCTTGTGTGCCTGAGTTGTATATTGATTGGGACTTCTTATTCGCTTGTCTCACTTGGTGCATGTCACGTAAGCCATTCTTGGTTTCTTCCACCCTGCAAGTTGATTCGACGGCTGCAACATAGTTACTTTGATATGTCGGGGCTAAGGCATCCCTCAATTCTAACCTTAGCCCTTGGACAAATCTCCTCTTCCGCTCATTATATGTGGAGACTAGTTTCTCCGCAAGCTTAGAGAGCCTGGCAAACTTTGCTTTGTACTCCACTACACTCATTAAGCCCTGTTTCAAGTTTATGAATTCCGCCTCTTTCATTTGCTTAACTAAGGGTGGAATTTAATTCATCTTAAATTTCTTCTCGAAATTATCCCAGGTGCGTGGGGTTTCTTCCATTTCCTACTTCCTTTGTATTATGTTCCATGAATCCTTGCGGCCACTTCTAACTGAAATATAGCAAAACTCACCTTCTGCTCATCCGGGTATCCTAGGGCCCGGAAGGTTCAAGTCATTGTTTCAATCTAATTTTCCGCTAGTTCATCGTTATGTCCGTCGTTGAACCTGGAGGATGAAACTTCTAGAACCGCTCCAAGCCACATCTTCCGTCTCTGACCTTTGACTTTGATCCCTAGAAGGGGATTGAGATTGGTTTTCCCTTTCCAGCATCCGACTCAGTATTTTAGTTGCTTGAATTGCAAACAACTCCATCCCGCTAGGTGGAGGGTTCTGTCAAATTGACGGGTTTGAGCTTCTACCTTGTTCTCCTTCCATTGGTGCCTACACGAACTAAGGTTAAATTTTGGCCTAATCACGTTGTACTGGTTATTAAATATTCGCGAAGGTACATATTATGATTCTTATTTTATTGTCTTTTTTGGAGTTTTAAACTTTATTACATTATTATTATTTATATACCTTTCAATTTAAACTGAGAATTTGATTCAAATTTTGGGCTGGCCATCCCCAAGTGATTCAAAGGTTTCTCAGTTCAAATAAAAATGTCACTTTCTTAGTCTTATTTCTTTTTTGTTTCGATTTCATATTTTAATCTGATAATCTCTAATGAAATAGTTTTAATACAATGTCTTTGCTTTTTTCCCCTTGCTTTAATAGTATTATTCTATATTTAAAACATTTATAGGTTAATCCTAGGAAACAAATATTAATGCTTTTACTCTCAGGTCATTATCCCTTAATAAACTCCCTAAGTCCTTACCCAATATCACTTCTTATACTTTTGTTGTCAATTAACAATGTTAGTTTGGTAATTTAGGGCTAATTTTGGAGAAATTTGATGTAGTGTCTATAGTTCATGAAGTTTAAGTGGAGTCATTTATTAAGGTGTGTTTTGGTCCAACCTTTACTTAATTTGAGAAATCTCTGATACCACATCTGTAACACCCCATCCACGACCCACTTGCTTAACGCTAGTATCGGGTCGAACTGGGCGTGCTACCGTTCAGGATCAATTTTGCATTAATATTTTACATAACTATAATACAAGCTAAACCAAAAGATTCTAAGGTTCGCCTAAGATCCTTCCCCAAAAGAAGTAAAGGCACTGGTATATTTCACTCCAACTGTTCAACTGCACCAGTTAGGGTTATTTAAACTAGGGTAAGGTACTTGCTTGGTGAGTTTCCATCGTCAATATTTAATGAGTTAAATTTAGTGAGCACATAATGCAAATATCCACAAAGATTCTAACACATAGTAAAAGGATACATGTGGGGTATATAGAGACTATGACTGGCATCGGGGCATAAACCCTAAAGTAGTGTCCGAAGGCTATCACGATCCAAAAATCCATATTCGTCAACCACACCCAATATGTTCAGTTACGAGCTCGTATCAGTAATCGATGGTTATGCTAGCATACCAGAAACGCCACGAGTAGCCGATCTAGTCGTACGGTCCGATCCATACCGTTCCCCGCCGATCTAAATCGGACCCCAACCGCATTGGGGACACCGATAAATACAGACAAGCAATCAAGTAGCACGCTGTCAAATTTGACACGGCAAGATAAAGTACAAGCTAGTCATCCACATATAATCAGTAATTAATTTAACACAGTATCACAATAATTAAGCACAGTATGATAAAGTACATGTCGTGCTTAATTATATGAAACAAAATGATAAACATGAAAAGAGCATAATAATTATAACATTTCATATATTAAATAAAATTATCAAATAACACATTTAAAATTAACAAGCATAAAATAGCATGCAATCATAAATTTTAATTCAATTCGTGGTATGGCGATGAAAACACTCACCGGATTGAACGTAGTTTCAATATTTTGGGTACAATTTCGTTGTTCTTATCCAAACACCTAAATTTCCTTCTATTTTATTTGTAACAAAGAAGGGGGATTTCTTCGTAACAAAGTCAGAAGAATCAATTCTCCCCCGGTATATATAGAGGCTTGGCCGGTTTAGTTTACCTGACTGACTTACATAGCTACACTTGGGCATGTATTTCAATAAATGTCTGCAGGCCATTTTGATCCCTTAATTGTTGTTTTCTTTTGCACTTTGATTCAAACAAAAAAAATGCTGGCTACCATCACCTAATTATTGTGTCTTAGGACACATTGGATGGGGTTGAGCTTTGGCTTACTCCACTGAAAGGGCAACTAAAAGAAAGGGCATTCACCCGATCTATGACAACAAGGGGCTCAGTAGGCGAAAGATGTGGGGAGTACAGTGAGTGTAGGAATTCGCCCGTGAGGCAACTTTCCTAGTCAAAAGGGGTTAATATATTGATTTGATTCGTCGATCCTCAAAAACATAACTTTAGGTGGGAGGCTGTCACGAGTTACCTGTTCCACAAGTAAGTAAAACAGAAGTAAAAGTGAACCTCCCATCCTTTCTCCATATGTTGGGGGTGTGCTCACAGAACTAATTACTGAATCCGCGTAAGACAAGATAGGCCAGCCGGGAAGGCCTCGATTCATGCCTCCTTCTTGCTTGCTCATCAAACCTTCCCTCTAGTCCTTGCTACTCTTCTCTAAATCAGATTCTAAGCTCTTTCATATCATTTCGAGGTTGAGGATTTGGCTTTAGATTTAAATATAGAAAAGTCTTTTCTAAAAATTTCCTATTCTATACTATTTGCTACTATTGGAATTTCCCATTGCTGTAGTAGTACGCTCTGACTAGTGTCAAAATGTTTGATTGTGAACTCGTGAGTCATCTCTTTCTTTTTCCACCTTGTTCTCTTACTCATTCCCATCCAGTTCGTCCACTTGGCATAATAAACCTCCTTTCCAGGTGCCTCTTACTCAACTTCGAAGAAATAATCTCATATGCATGGAAAGGCTTCAGCGGAAACAGCCTAACGAGCCCGTCCCTGGACTTGTGAAACTACCTTTCAAGGGGACTTTAACGGGCCTTACAAGCTCATAAAATGGTAATTATTAACCCTTTTCCTCAGACAGAAGAAGAACGGATTGAAGCAAGTTAAGTTAAGGTAGCCGTAGAGGAACCCGTGGCTGGATTGAATCCTTCGCGATGGAAATGCTCTCTTCCGAATGAAGTAATCACTTCCATCTCTTCTATTCTAGAATCGACACTATGAATATCGTAAGATAAGAAAGATGCTAGCAGAGGGTGATCGTGGATTGTTCAAGTTACGTCTCATCGAGATTAAGTTGGTGTTCAGTCGAGTAGATCGAAAAGAATGCCCGTGGCATACCAATTGAATGTCATTTGAATAAGACAGAGGAGAGTGGAATTTCGTGTGTAGGGGTTGATCCGAAACGCTATATGCTTAACACATGCAAGTCGAACTCTCGACTATCTACTATCTATGTTTCTTTGGTACCGGTTCGAATAAGTAACTTTATCAAGTGTAGGGTTGCGGGAAATATTCCCGTAGAGCTGCTGGAGCTTAATATTTTTTCTTTCTTTTTTTCCCATACTCTCAACATTCAATTCATGACTCAACTGTATAAATCCATAATCTTCTGGTCTTTCGTTCTGTTCGGACTCACTATGTGCTATTTTGGATACCTTGAGATACTATGGTGGATTACTTTCTCTATAGGGGGTCGAGCCCTGTCTATTTTTATTAAAAAAATGACAGGCTGCTCCGGCCGTGTGGCATTTGTGCTTTCTCTCGCCTGGAGACCTTTGGGGTGCACCACAGCCTTCCCTATCATCGGATTATGGAATCTATCCATAATATAATTATGATCTCCCTCTTCAACCAAGAAGCTTAAAAAGATAGATATAGATATTTTTTTAAGGTAGCGAAATTCCCAGCCGTGGATATAAATGTCATAAACCCACTACTATTACTATCGGCTGCCTAACTGTCGGGATCTGGGGGGTTTGTCGGAGAATCGGTGTCGTGATGGTGCTACGAGATGGCGATTTATCCACACTTCCATTCCTTGTAGAGGAAGGCTAATCCTTTGCTGGCTGGGAGCTGTATGAGCGGTAACGTCCACGTACGGCTCCGCGAGAAGGGCGATGGACAGAAATGGCCTTGTTGTACCTCACTCTCGTCTTCAATGGGGTCTGCTCTTTTTTTTTTGGGAGAGTATGCCAATATGATCTTAATGAGGTGCGGGGCTTTGCATCTGACATTCGTTGGGCTTTCCCTCTTCGGGAGCCCGCGTCCCGGCGTTTTTGTGCAATAAACCCCTACAGCCGAAGACTAGTGGTAGGTGGTCCCGCGGAGCTTTCGGAAAAGGGTAGCCTAGTGTGTAAGCACAGCAATGAACCGCGGCGAACCCTCAGACGACCTATCTAAGATTAGGGGGGGAGATCCTCAGTAGTGGTGACCCTTTCACTCTTCCACGGACTTATTCATGTACCGAATGCTCATGCGGGAAAGTTTACTCCTGGGTCTGGAACCTGGGGGTTGCTCCGAGAAATCCTTTCTTTCTCGTCCACTCAGGGGGGTGCGGACACACCTGCGCGAATTACAGGTGACAGTTACAAGAATGGCGGGGAAGTTAAC
>JAULKM010084525.1:0-11473 GCA_032355605.1 Rubia tinctorum
CATCTCCTTCATGCACAACATGTTGACGTAGTTTAGATGATCCTTTTGATAAGTCGTTCAAACTGGTGTCAAAATCGATTCCTGCATGCATCATTTGTAAACTATAATCAGTAACTTATACAAACTCAATGGATCACCTATTTATATAATTAGTTCGTGTATGCGAGGGTTTAGTTCGGCTATCCTAACCAGTTATCTAGTCATTGATAAATATGTACACACATTTCTTCTTGTGTTTAAGCATGTACATTGTGTATAAAACAAGTTACTTCAAATTTTTCATAATAACATTCATCTAATGAAATATGATAGTCTTTGATGAATTTCCAAGCATTTTTTATACACAATACTTCATGTGTTCATGCGGTTAGATCGTGTATTTAACATATTACTTCATAAATTCCAGAAAATGTTAAAATACCATAGTATTTGAACAAAATGCATCAAATCAAATTCCAAACCTTCAAGAATAATCTAGAAAAAGATGATTCCGTTACTTCATGTATTCATGCAGTTACATTGTGCATTTAACATAATACTTTATACGTTTCACCAAATTTAGAAACATCAAAATATTCTTAATAAAATGCATATAACTGTTTCAAACTTTGATGAATCATTTAGCAAAATATGATCACGTTACTTCATGTTTTCATGTAGTTACATCGTCTATTTAACATATTACTTCATATGTTCCAAAAAAAAAATTAAAATACCAAATTATTTTTAACAAAATGCATTCAATCAAATTCCAAACCTTAACAAAATTTCTAACAACTTATGAAAACGTTACTTTTTTGTGTTTATTCATTTTCTTCGTACGTTTAACATAATACTTTACACATTCAAGCAAATTTAAAAATAACAAAATATTCTTTAACAAAATGCATCAATTTAAATTCCAATCAGACATCTTCACGAAGGGGATATTTCGTCCGCTGTTCGAGTTTTTCAGATCCAAGATGTGTGTCCATTTTTCTATTTGTGGCACACTTATCTTATTGGATTTTTTTAAATGGCACATTTTCCATTTTTGGCAAGATTCATTCTATTTTATCCACCCATTCTACTTTTTATTTTCTACATTCAATTTCAACTACTTATTTTCTTCATATAAATCTATGAGGCTACATGTAATGTGTCACTTTTAGTAAACGGAGGGAATACTGTTAAGAAGTGCAAAAGAAGAAGTTGTGCAGTAGCCTGTAAATGCCACCCACCCTACACATAAAAGTTGACATTTCATCCCTTACACTGTTACACACGCAAAGAAAGGCCTTCCTCGGACTAATACTTGTGTCCAATAGTTCAAGCCCCCAAAACAAACACACAACATAACATAACCAAACACTTGAAAATTTATTGCTTGAGCGCAGACAGAAATCATCAACAGGCACCCAGAGCAAATGTACCTTCTGTACCATGAACTCACCGTTAATGCATCATAATTTCCGGTGTCAAAAGTAAGAGCATCTCACACACCAATTTACAAAATACCACGGTAGATCTTATATTTTACAGATCTGTTGCAGTTGGAACAAAACACAGGGGTGTTAAACTGGGGAAAACGTCCCTGAGATCGGAACACCAAAGGAGAGTGAGAATCCCTAGGACTAGGAGGAGGTGACTGGCCCATAAACTCACCGTCAGATCTGAGTTTTCCGGTGAATAAAAGCCATCGGCTATCGTCGAAGTTCCCACAGAGAAGCGCAGTAGAAGGTTGCAGCGGCGGAGCTCTCCCAGATAATGATTCAGGTCACCATTTTCGAGTTTCGAAATTAAAAACGCCATGACCGATAAGGAGAAAAGAGGGGCAAGAAGAAAAGAGAAGCGTGTGGAATATGCAACCGGGTCTTTTATAACCCGTTTCAACCCAGTTTTTATCCGCAAATTTAATCAAATTTCTTGAAAATTGCAAATTGATCCTTCGTCTCACCATAGTTAGGATGAGACGGTCTCACGGGAGTCTTTCTTTAATATTGCAACAAATACCTTTTACCTTTTATTATTCTAATTAAACCTCATATTTTCATAAGTCTATGGAAAGATCGTCTTTCCCAAGACTTTTGCCAATTTAAAATATCTTAAATTTTTTAAAATTTGGTAGCAAATATCTTAAAAGTTGTTCTTTGCTTTAACCCTAAATTTTATTCGTTATTATACATAAAAAAGAATAATATCACGTGATCAAACATTATTAGATTCGTTATAATAAACTCCCTCCGTCCCATTCATTTTGCATACTTCCTCTGTCCCAGCAGAAGTTGCACATTTACTATTTGGCAGTCAACACCATTAAACTTTGATCACAGATTATAAATAGATATATAAATACTAATATCATCGTATGTGATATTGTTGGATTCGTCGTAATAAGTAGTTTCTAAATATCAATTTTTTATTTGCCGATATTATACGTAGTTAAACATATTAGCGGTCAAACATGTTTGTTGAAGACCGTCAAAAAGATTCCGTGTAGCTTATGTTGGGACGGATGGAGTATTTTCGTTTTTGCGGTAATCAATGACTATGTTTGATTGTAAATATCTCTAGGTACCTATAATAATGTTGTATAAAAAATTGATTTTTAGAAAGTAGATGTTAAAACGAAACTAACAATATCTCACATATTTCTTTTTTATTATATATGGATTAATTTATAATTACGGTAAAAATTTGACTCCCAAAAAGTGATTAAACAAAATGAAGTGGGATAGAGGGAGTATATTTTGCAATAGTTAAATTTATAATGGTTTTATTCATATATATATTTGAAGATATTAATCATCAAAATATTTTCTTTAATAAATCTTTGAAAAGGAAAAAAATTGAACTTTAGAAGATACGTTCAAAACACTAAAATTAAAAGGAATTGAAATAGTTAAATATGGAATAAAATATCAAATTACATATAAATAAAAACACTAAACTAATATAGTTAAATGTCAAATAAAACATTAAATATACATCAAATCATAATAATTAAATATCAAATTGATACACTAGAACATACATCAAATAAAATATCAATTAAATTTTAATTTTAAAATATCAAAGCGCATATCAAAATATATGAAATTAATATCAAAAATAAAAATATTAGCATTAAAATTCACACTATTAAAACTTCAACAATTACATAAAATAAAAATATATTATTTGATAAAAATAAACATCGATATTAATTTTCAAAATGGCACACTCAAAAGCTAACTCGTCATTAAAATGAAAGCATGAGTTTAAAACAGAAAATTAAGATAGCAAAATATCACTAACTACTGTCAAAATGTATTAAATTAATGTAAAATATATAACATGTAAACACGATATTTGACATCAAAAGATCAACACTTTTTTTTAAGTTGATCAAAACTTAGCTTTAAGAGTATGTCTCATGAAAGGTGCCCTATTTTTAAGTTTTGAAGGCAGTATTTTAAAGTTATGTTGCATTTGTTAAATCAAACTTTGAATTTTTAAATTTAAATAAGTATTAAGTTAAATATATTGCGGCTATTTTCAAATTCTAACACAACTTATTACATGTTTTAGAGAAAGTCTCATGTTCGGATAAATGGTTAGACCAATCATGAAAACCTCATTTCAATAAGTTTTTTTAAAGTTATAGAAACCTCGCTGCAATAAATAAAAACAAATATTAAATTACCCCATTAGTTACATCAATTATAAAATAACTCTTTCTAACGGTTAGCCGGTCTAAAACAAAACTTTGTACATGTTTGAACTTATAAAATACAAATTTTAAATTAAGAAGTTCAATTTTTAAGTTTAAAAATGCAGTGAGTTGTCTCACGTTTCATGAAACTTTTTTTTAAAAAATAAATTAAAACACATTGTTTTATGGGAAAAAAGAATCATTGAAAAACCGTTGGAATGTCACTGGAAATAAAACATCAAATTTGGAAGAAAAAGTTACAAATTGCGCGATAAGGGAAAGAATGTCCCGTGGATTTCTTTGACCCAAAATTTTTACCCACAAGATTTTTATGACCCAAAATCATTAATTAACCAATTATTTAAGCCCATGACACCCCAAATTAATATTTGCACTATGATTCCTCCTTATTCGCTAAACTTTCTATAAATTCTTTTGGAACCTGATTCCTCTATAATACATTTAAAAACTCTAATTAAACCTCTATTTAACCATGATACGATCTCACATAAGACGTTGGGTTCTATTAAGATATGTGACAAGCTATATTTGAACGTTAGGCTTATTTTTTCAATTTATTTGCATTTCAATTCAATTTAGTTCGGCGGATTTTAAATTGACACTATTTAACTTAATTTTGATACATTATTCTATTTTTTCACAATGTTTCATTTTAGTTCAATTTATTTCCAAGAGAAATCAGTTTGAAAAAACATAGCATTGAAATAAGAAATATTACGACATAAAAAATAAAATATAACTTATGAATATAATACCCCTCCGATTCTATTTATATGCCACCATATTTTAGGTGCATGCTTGGATTTATGGTGAATGAAATGAGTGTATTAATTTGACATTAGGAAGAAAAAATTAAAATGAGTGAATGAAATCGATGAAATCTTGTTAGTAGTAAAAAAATGTACCAATATAAAAAAACAACCATAAAAGGAAGTGTGTCAAATATATTAAAATGGAGAAATAATATAAATTAAAATGAATGCTAATTAAGTTAAAAAGGTACACAAAATCTTGTTTTAGACCGCCTAATTGCAAACATGATTATTTTATGAATATACGTTTCTATTTATTGTAAAGATATTTTTATAATTTTTGTAAAAAAATTAAAATATAAATAATTATAATCTACCATAAAAATTATTCATTAACAATTAAATGGTCTACCACATACTTTAAAAAATAATTTTTTAAAGTATTTTTAGGTACATGGTAATTTTTAATTACTTCTTGTGGGAATGCATATTTTCTTTTCCTTCAGTCTTGGAAACGTAATGATCTGCAATAAAATGTGTATGTGTTGTCTCTCCCATGTCAACGATTGCATTATAAATGGTAATTATATTTGCACAACTCTCATGGTTATTTAGAGCAAATCTAACAACTTCCCTAAATTTTCTATAAAATAGAGATTCATAACTCATATTCTCTATTATTTTCTTTTTGTTCATCTCCAACAGATTCCCTATTATAGGGAAGCTGGAATTTATGAACAAATTTTTTTATGCAATGGTTGATTTTAAAAAGAGTGTTGGTCCAACAACATAATACTACAAAAAGGTTAATCACCGACTGATAGTGAAAACTTTAACTTTTGGCTAAAAACAATGTCAAATTTGATGCAATCAATGAATTTTTTGCATTAAATTTTTCTTCCCTAAAATTTTATTCTCTCTGCAAATATGGGGAAACAAATATCTTTTCTCATCAAAATCCATATTTAGAGAATGAGATAAGGAAACTGTTGAAACTATAAAAAAAACTCTGTAGAATCTCTAAAATTATTGAAAATCCCTATTATAGGAAATCTATTAGACTTGCTCTTACGCCACCCTCTGATAGGTGTGCTAGCTTTATATGTGGTTTAAATAAACAAACTTGGCATTTGCACCACCTTCATAAAAGTTAGTCAAACATTAAAATTTAGGTGAATACATTACTTTTTGTTTAGATTATTTATTTGATTATCCTTTAATTATTTTTATGAAATGTGTTTAACTTTAATTTCATGCTTCATTTTTGGTTTTAATTATTTTCATTTCAAATTATGATAGTATAATAATCTTTCCTATAATATTGTTTTATTATTTTGTGTAGTATCCAACGTTTAATAAATTTTAAAGATAAAATTAATTTTAGTTTTGTTATTATAATATTCTTTATAACTCAAATTTTTTTGTACTCCCCTGTTTTCGTTGGATGTGGACTTGTACAGGAATTAGAAAGACTATTGTTGACTATTCCCTCTGTCCCAAATGAATTTGCACAAACACTATTCATTTAGTCAAAATTGGTTAATTTGAAAAGTAAAAATCGAGTCATATATAAGATAATATACTATAATGCAGGATTTTGTTAGAATCATCATAACATCTATTTTCGTAATATCAACTTTTTATTATTTTTAAATGTGCACAAGTAAAGATATCAATGGTCAAAAATAATTTTGGTCAATTTGAAAAAGCCAACATGTGCAGATACAGCTGACACAGAGGGAGTAAGAAATTTAATCACGAAAAAAAATATATTGAAGCACATTAAAATTGGAATTATTACTGAAATACTTGGGTAGAATTTTCTTGAATTGTACTTGAATATATCATAATAATTAGTGAACTGTTACATTTAGATAAAAAATAACTTAGTAATAAAATTTAAATAAAAAATTATTAATGGTACATTTTAATCTTTTAAATTTTATTAACATTAAGATAATTTTATTAACGTTGATTTCAAATTATAATGTAATTACTATATTCAAATTAAAATACAGTAAGTAAAAAACTACACAAAAATGAATTTGTCAAATATGCATGGTCAATAGCTCGATAAACGCGCAATCCATAAAGTTGAAACATGGAATTTGATGATTCACATTTGACTAGGTTGGTGTAAATATCCATAGTTAATTAATCACGTTGGCGGAATTCTTTCAGATCTAACCAGGAACAATGACGACAAGTTCTTTGGCGGGCCTAGCGGTTCCGGTGATGAATCTGCAACCTCTTTGGCCGGCCTAGCGTTGTCCGCCCAAATATGCTAACACGTCAATTCATCCACCTTTCCGATACCGAAAAACAACTTTGGAAATGAAAGACTCAAAACTCCACGCATGTGTGGCCTTTCATTATAGGTATAAATAGAATACATGGAGAGTAGAATACAATGAGTAGAATCCTAAGAATACGCATCAACTATACAATGAGTATAGACAATAATCTATACCCTAACACCTCCTCAAACTAAGTGTTGGACTCGATGACATGCAGAGCTTGGATCGAAACTGCTCAAACAAAGGGCAAGGTAAGCCCTTAGTAAAAATGTCAGCAACCTAAAGCGATGAAGGAATATGAGCAACACGCCGATTGCCGGAGGCCACACATTCACGAATAAAATGGTAGTCGATGTCAGTATGCTTTGCCCGCTTGTGTGCAACCGGATTTTGGGCGAGAAAGATGGCACTGTTGTTGTCACAAAAGAGAAGCAGAGGCGAGGCAGAAGTGACACGAAGATCCCTCAAAAGGTGACATATCCACACCATCTCGGCAGAGTTATTGGCCATAGCATGATTATTTGACTCACAACTGAAGCGAGAGATAGTAGGTTGTTTCTTAGTAGACCAAGAAACAATATTGCCGCAAAGAAAAATAGTATAGCAATAAATGGAGCGGCGCATCACAAGGCAACTAGCCCAATCAGCGTCCGAGTAACCCAAAATAGGAAGGGAGCCAGAGGATGGAGGGAAAGAAAGGCTATAATGAAGAATGCCCTAAATATAACAAAGAATCCTGGTAATTGCATGAAAATAATCATTACGTGGACTCTGCAAAAACTAGCTGACCATGTAGTGGTAAGGTACTGAAGTGCCCCAACGGCTGACCTGTACAAAGTGGGATTGGAGAACTCGTGACCAGAACTGTTGTGTATCTAGCTACCCAGAACAAAGGGAGTAGAGACAGGAGTAGTATTTGTCATACCAGCCCGCTGAAGAATGTCCATGGCAAACTTGGTTTGCCCCAAGAAAAGACCGGTATTAGACCGAGAAATTTCCAAACCGAGAAAGTAGTTCAAAGGACCAAGATCCGTGATGGAGAACTCCGATAAGCACGAGAGATAAATCAGGTGATGGGAGAAGAATCATTGCCAGTCAAAATAATGTTATTGACGTAAACAAGCAGATATAGCATTTGAGAACCTCGAGAATAAATGAAAAGAGAGGTATATATTGCACTTATGTAAAGTCTGACTAGAGTAAAAAAAGTACTAAAACGCCAAAACCAAGAAGGCTATTCCAAATACACAGAAGTATCTAGGACACCATTTAAAAAAGCATTCTTGACGTCAAGCTGATGAAGCGGTCAATTGCGCCAAGTGGCTAAAGAGAGAATAATAAACACAGTCGCAGCTTTGATCACAAGGGTGAAAGTGTGAATGAAGGCAAATCCTGGTACCTGAGAACCCTAAGCAACAAGACGTGTCTTGTGTTGATCGATACTGCCATCAGGTCAATACTTGAGACAATACACTAATTTGAAGCCGACAACGTTGACACCAGAAGGGCGAGGAACAAGATTCCAAGTATGCTGGTTCGAACATGCCACATATCCTCATCTATAGCGACAACCTCGATAGAATACTTAAGGGTTGAACGGTAACCCTTAGGCTCAGTCTCTAAAATAAGTGCTGCGAGAAATCCTGGAACCCTAAAACCAGAATATTATTTCAGTTGAAAAATGCCATTCCGAGAATGGGTTTTCATAGAATGAGTCGGAGGAGGAGAAAATGGTGAAGGTGATGACGGGGATGAAGAGGTAGGGGAATCCTAGGGAGAAGGAGATGGTGATTGTGAGAGCTCAAGAGTAAGTTGGTCCATGTGTGAGGGATATAAATCACGTGGAAACTGTGATGATTCCATAGTAGGAGAGGAGACATGATCAACATTAGTGGCATTGGAAACTGGAGAAAATGCAATGCGGCGGTAGGCTCAATGAAAAAAAGAAATTTCCAAATGAAAGGGTGAGTGACTATCCCGAGAAGATGAAGTGTAAGGAAACAAATGTTCATCAAACTGAACATGGCAAGAGATATAAATGCACCTAGAAGAAGGATCAAGACATTTGAAACCTTTGTGTTGGGCATTATGACCAATGAAAACACATGGAATGGAACGCGACACAAACTTATCAGTGACAATGTCACGCAGACATGGATACACACGGCAACCATATGGATGAAAAAGGGAATAATCAGGGATAATACCGTAAACCATGTCGAACAGAGATTTACCACCGAGAACCTTATAAGGTAAATAGTTTATAATATAGACCGCTGAGGAGAAAACATTCACCCAAGAGTACTTGGGAAAGGACAAGTGATATAACATAGCCAACCCTGTCTCTGTTATATGACGGTGCTTATTCTCAGCTCAACCATTTTGAGCAGGTGTATAAGGGCTTGACATTTGATGGTAAATTCGACAAGAGATAAAATGATAACTTAGACGATGATTAGTAAACTTTGTTCCTCATCAGATTGGAAAACTTTAAGTTTAGTGGAAAATTAGGTCACCACAAACTTCTGGAACATCAGAAAGACATAAAAGAAATCGAACTTGCAACGCAAGGGATTAAACAACGTAAAAATGGAAGATTTGTCAATGAAGATAACATAATAAGAATAACTAGCCACTCCTGAAACTGGTGCAAGCCCCCACAAGTCACAATGAACTTTGTCCAACAAAGAAGCTGATAGCGATCACTAGTGGAAAAAGTTCAAACGATTACTTTTAGCCATCAAACAGAAGGAGCAACTGAATGGGGCAGTTAAAATAGAGGTGACAAAAATATGACCCTGCTTATTCAATAATTGGAGAGTGTCATAAGACACATGACCGAGTCGAGAGTGTCATTGCTCAAATGAGTAACAGGTAAATCTCAAGTGAGTTTACTTATGGAAACTAAAATCTTTGTAAGTTGAGGAACCACGAGCACATCACATAAAGAAATACCCGAAATATCACATTGACAAATATGAGAAATTGATAATGAAGTACCACTACCCATAGAAACAGTATTAGAACCATGGTAGGGAAGTACCTTGTTAGGATGAGAATTCTGAGAAGTCATATGAGTTGTTGCACCAGAATCGATGATCCATTGATAAGAACGGTGACAGGCCGGTAGAGCTCGAATCAGGATGATGCATGATTTTAGGAACTCCACCCTTCCCCTCGACAACTCTGATACCATGAAAGAGTAAAAAAATCCATGCATGTGTGGCCTTTCATTATAGGTATAAATAGAATACATGGAGAGTAGAATACAATGAATGGAATCCTAGAAATACGCATCAACTATACAATGAACACAGACAATAATCTATACTCTAACAGGCAACTACTTTGACAGCGAATTGTACGACGAATCGATGGCGGTGGTGTTTTTGAAGAGCCCAATTTCTCTCGGCAGGCAACCAGAGATCTTATCCAAGGTGTTCGACATACTGTCAATGCTTTTCATAATGCATCCTTTGAATCATTTGTTTGTGAAGACCAGAATTGATACCGGGGTTATGATGTTTTTTACTGATCTAAGAATCAAACCAGTTGTTCAAAAAGATTGCATGAAAATGCTTTTGAAGAATCCTACAAGGCAATACTCCTTCTAAATTGTTGTATCTTATGCCGAAATACTTCAAACTCTTCTTGTAAATTGCAGCTTTTGGGAATTCTCTTCTGTCAATGGTACTCTAAAAAACAAAGAATAATGATTGATTGTAATTTTAATCCGAGAATGACGTGATTAATAGATTCGAGAAAGGAAAAGATTTTCTAAAAGTAAAAATGAGTATTTAATTTAATGAGTAAAATAAAATAGTGTTAATCAGGGTTAAATAGTAATTGCGTTAGGAAAAACATGTGACATTCTCTCTCTACTTCATTGGATGTTCTTGTTTGGTTGTTTTTGTGAATTTGACACGCTTTCCTTTTATGACAATATTCCTTCAATTTCATCCACTAATTCTACTTTTCTCTTTTTAAATTCAATTGCATCTACTCATTTCATTCACATAAATCTAAGCACATAGATTTATGGTGTCGCATCCAACGAAACGGATGTAGTAATTTTATTAGTGTGATGTTGAGAGTAACATAAAATTCGGATCCAAGCAAATTTGACTGTTTCTATTTTAGGGGGAACCCCGAGCGTGTCATTTGACTGAGCGGTGAGGTGCTTCAACTTTACTGTGCACAAAACCATGTGCACTGTGCAGTGGACTGACGAAGGGAGATGATTCAGATGAGGCATTGCCAAGTTCGTTGATATGTCCTCTATTTTTTTTAATTGTCGCTCCTTTTCAATTTTTAATATGAAGTATTAATTTTCTTTTGTAATAATTTTTTAATACCATTCGGTCCCTCTATATTTTCAATTCTCAGCTAAATTTTCTCCTTTCATTTTACACACCTATATCCTTATACTCCCTCTAGTCCATTAAGAATGATCCCCCTTTGACTGCAATTTTTTTATTGCATGTTAGCCATTTATAACTTTTGTTGTATACAATAACAATTTCATGTGAGCTTTCTTTTAATTCTCCGTAACATGTACTTTTTAAATACTCACTCCGCCCACTATAAACTTTCAAATTGCTTTGGTTCAGTTTGTAATGCAAATAGATGCGGTAGCATCTTTGTACTCCCTCCGTATCAATTCAACCTGCACACTTTTTGGTCAACTTTCTCAAGACACATTTGACCATAAATTTTAACCAGTATATAGA
>JAULKM010084546.1:0-27462 GCA_032355605.1 Rubia tinctorum
CACACTCAACTTGCAGAATTGGTTAGAGTTAGTTTTTCAGTTTTCGGTTAGATCATCCACTTGCTTAGAGTGGTTAGTTGAGTTAGTTAGAACTGTTTTCTTGTTTGCTTTGTGTATAAAAGATGGTTGTAGCTCATTTGTAAGTTAACTCATTCAATATACAGAAAATTTTTCCCCAAATTCTCCTTTCGGTTTTGTGTTCATTTTCAGAGTTTTCCTGCTCTTTACTGATTGCTGCATCAGTTTTTCCATACTTTTCAGGATTGCCTATTTTCTTGTGCTATTTCTTTGCTGTCCTTTGCATGGATAAGAAAGAAGAAGAGGGAAAAAAGGCCCGAGGTTGTGAAGATTTCTTTCCATTAGCCGAAGTTTAGGCATTTGTTGTGTGATCTGGCCTATGTCTTGTTAAGGCAATCATACTCAGCTTACGTTTGCAACCATGACGGCATCTAGAACCGCATGCCCAAGCATATTGATCTAAGCAGTATGTTGCACTTCTTTTCTTGATTGCAAGTTTCTACATTTGTTTTCTTTGCTTGGTACTTTTCAATTTCTTTCTAATTGTGTCTTTGGTGAAGTGGTTATTATGGAAGATCATAATCCCGTTTGTGTTTTACGTGTGACATGTATTTGTTGTTAAGCTGAAATAAGCTCACTTTTCCCCCCGATTTTTATAGGACGTTTGTTTCCAATGTTTGTATTGGAGTAAAGGCTTTATGTACTATTTTAATATTGGAATGGTCGTCTGTAGATTATTCCACTTTTAATGGGTACCATTTGGTGGGTAACATTAATTTCCGATATTAATCGATTTCGTGGTTATATGGTATGATTAATTTATAGTTTTAATGGATTGATTTATGTGTTTGTCAGTTAGTTTTTTTTTACATTGATTGTTAGCTCATTGAAATCAAGACAAAGTATGTTTGTTACTGCAAAAAGGAGATCAACCCGCTCGCCCTCAGCGGCCCATACCAGCCCACACCCAGGACAAAGTATGTTTGTTAGTTTGTATGTGTGTTGGGTTATTAGTTTGAGTACACTGGCTGATAACAACTTGAGTGGTCTAGTAAGTGACTTTTTCTGTAAAGTTTTGCACACTAGCATGATTCATGCCCCTCTGAAGTGGTTACGTGTTTTTGAATTCTCCATAGCAGGCCATAGTGTGAAATTACTGTTTAGTTTTTTTTTGCCTTATAAAGTTTTACCTTTGTGCTCTGGAAGTGGATATTTGATGTTTTGGATTCCTACTTGGAGAATTGTAGGTAGTGCAAATCCCCTATTCCGGTTTATCATAACCATACATTCATGATCATCTCAAGGTTTGATACCATCTCTCTGTTATCATTAGATAAAGTTTTAGGTACAAGTTTTATTATGAATTCAAAAGGTATTAGAGTGGGAAGCAAGTAGTTAAACACACTGTGTAAGCCTATGTGATTTTTATGATGTTAAGACAGACTTTCCTATGTGTGATGCATTATGGAGATCCGACTTTCCTTTTCCATATAGATAAAAAAAATTAGGCCGAGTGATCCTTCATTGAAAAAACTTGGGTCCATTCCCCCCCAAAATAAACTTGAAATATTTTCAATTTTGTCGCCACCTAAAACATTGCACATTCTCATCATTATCCTCATCGGTCTTACAATAGTGATCACACATGAACGACACAATTCACTCTTTTAGTTAGGCTAAATACCAAGTTTTCACATTTCAAATTCATTGATTTCTTGAGTGTTGGTGGATAGGAGTTGAATATGACATGCAACTTGCTAGACAAGGGAATTTGAGATGGGATGGATTGAAGCTATGTTTGAAGAGGAAGTATCTACCTCAGTGGTCTTGAATTGTATGATGATCTTACAAGTCTAAAACAAGGAGGTATGACTGTGATAGAGTATATGAACAAATTTGAGGAACTAAAAGTTCGTTGCAGAGCTCCTGGAAGCCCGCAATTGGCTTTGTCACAATTCAAGCAAGGGTTTAGGCCTGAAATTCGCAATCAGATGATACCGTATAAGGTGTATTATGTGGATGATGCTTTTCAGCTAGCCCTTCAATTTGAGCAAAGCTTGCAGCTCTTCTCCTTCGAAAGGCTGAGTACTCAAAGGGAGGTAGATAATAAGAGATTTACTACACCTGAGAAGTTTTCTAAGACTACAAACGCTAAATATGAAAATAAAACACTGAGGATTGATGATCGAAATAACAAGGGTGTAGCATCATTTTTGAAAATGTGACGTTTTGGGTATCTTTGCCCTTTCTTTGGACACAATCGAGCGCAACTGGGGGCAGAGGAAGGCCTTTTTACATTTATTAAAAATTTGGGGCATTGATTTTTGATAAGCGGTGTCCAAAAAATCCTTCAATAATGGCACCGAAAAAAGGGTATTGTAATAGCGCCAGTTTTTGGAAACCGGTCCCAAAATAAGCTGGTGCCAAAAGGGGCACTGGTTTCAGTGAAATATTTTCACGTCCTGCTTATGCACCAGTTTTCAAAACTCCAAAAAATCGGTGCGAGCCCCTCCTCCCATCCTTTTGCTAAAAAAAATGGTGCTAGGGGGTTCCTGTGATAGTGTTAGATTTGCAATTTTTTATTTTAAAATTTCATTTCATAGCCTCCAATGTGTTGAAATTAGTAATACTGTCGGTGAGTATTTAATTAGGTATGCATTTATTTACTTATATATCCTTATAAGTTAGCATTCATGGTTCAGTAGTTACTTATAATGTGTGTTATTGTTAGTTTATTTTTGTTGTTCTTCATTTATCTTTAATTATAAACTACATTTATTTTCTTAAATGTTGCATATATCAGTGATTAACCCATATGTATTGTGATTTAATTGTAGGATTAAATAGAAATTCTTTATCAGCTGTTCAGTAAATCTTAAATCTATAATTAGCTCTCTAGTTCCCGAGTAGATGAAGAATATGTTGAAGACATTGGTTTTGGCGGGTTTCTAAAATTTCATATTTCAAATCTACCTGGTGGAATTATTCCTTGGTTGGTCGAGAGGTTTCACCACGTGGGGTGTATTCAAAAAGTAGGCGGCAACATGTGCATAATAAGTCTTGATTATGTCTGTGACATATTTTGTATTCCTAAGATTTTCGGGATGTCCTGATGGTTTGGTGAACAATAATGGTTGGGGTGTTTACAAAGATACAAAGATTAGAAATAGATGGAGGGTGGAATCGGGTGCTGATATTTATTGTAACATCACAGTGGCAAACCTTTTTTATGAGATTATAAAACTCAGTGATAGTTGTGAATTATTCAAAATGTATTTTGTGATGTACGTTATGGTGGTGAACTATTCAAAAGGTATTTCCTAGCTCCAACTACATGAAATATTGTGGATATGAAACTTGTAGGCACCTTGGAAAATGTTGGAACTATTAAGCACTTAATTGGTACTCTATTGTTGGATCGTCTGTGTGAATGAGTTGTGAGTTTGAAGTATGAAAGTAAACGTGTTTCCTATGTTTGTGGTTGTGTATTTGTGTTGTTGCTTGAGTTCGTGTACATGTTTCCTTTTATAGGCCAGACTGATCCTATCAGATTGTCATTGTATATGCATTGGTCGAATCAATCCTTATTGAAGAGGGTTCATGTACTTCAGAAGATGGGATGTGACAGAGAGGTAATGGTTCAGAATGAGTACATCCTTTGAGCAAAGATGAAAAATTGAAACAAAAATCCCCCGTTGAATTTGAGAGAGTCGATACTCCAAGGGTCAGTAATTCCATTGTTGATGCTGAGGAGCCCAGATTCATGAGGTACTTTATTCTAAAGCTGAGGAACCGGAACCACTGTTTAAATCCCTTTAATTTTCAGCGCCGCTAATGCCCCTGTTCTGCACTAGTGCGATGAATAATTCAGCATGAGGAAGCAACATGCCTTGGATGACTGCAACACTGGCATCGAATGGATGAACCCAAAAGGTGTGCATTGATTTCAATATTGTATTTGTCATGAATGATGGAATGGAGATGGGTATAAAAATTTTAGATAGAAATGGATGTGGGGGACCATAAAAAACACCCGTCCCTATGCCGTCTCTTGTTGAGATGGACTAAAAAGGTAAGTAGCCAATTTCGGTTGGAATGGAAAGTATATACAAAAATAACATTAGAAATATTCCTGAAAATTAACAAGATTATGAATAAGTTGAAGTAAAGTCGTAATAAGACCACAAAGCACACTTCTGATAATCAAGGAAACCAAACATTACAAAGTACAAACAAACTCATTTCAATCTGTTCTGCTCATATAGCAGTACAAGCATACAACCAAGTACTATCCAAGACAACTATATTGTCCAGATACTTTATTCATCCGAAGCTAAAGGAAATTATAACAGACAAAGCGAAACAACGATTGATCAACGGGGAAGTTTTGTTTGTGAGCCCATGAACATCATTTTAACTGTAGATATCAGGATTGGTGATCAAGTACTCCTCGATGTTCTTGCACATGAATGTGACTCTGTCTTTTCCTCTAACTTGTTCCTCGGTCACCTGGGCATCACCCTTGGTGTTGTAGATGCTTCTTATTTTGCACAGTGATCCTCCATCACCAGACGGGACAACCTTGACGACATTTGTGACCGACTCAATCACATTTTTCAGTTCACTGGTTCCACCTTCGACGTCGATTGTAGTAAAGGTGTACGTGAGGTTGTCCTTGTCAACTGCATCGTACCTGTCTGTGCTACTCTTCAGCGCGCTTCCTGAAACATCAAAAGATTCATTCGTTGCCGAAAACTGACCAGAAATTGTATATAGATACACACACAGAATTCAAATTTGGTAGAAAATATCTTCAGAAAACTGACCTTCACCCAGAGAAACCTTGACGACGGTTCCAGGTCCACCATTGCCATGGAGAATTTCTATGTTCTTAACTCCCTTTGGAAGGACACTGGGAATGACATTTCCGTCTATGGTGAAAGCCTTGAACATTCTTGTTGGAGGGATTGAGGTGCTCACCTCGTAATCAAATGTCACAGCCACCATTTTGTGTTGGGTTTTTTTGTGTGGGATTAATGAAGAAAAGGATTGAAAGAAGATGTTTAGCAGTTCTTGCTGTGCTACATGATTTAGTTGATCGCCCTATTTATAGGATTAGATAGCTGTACACTACCAAAAATGGCAATAAATAGAATTTCTAATGTTAGTCAGATGACCAAGACAAAAATTTGAACGACGGAATATTATAGTTGATGATAATTAACAAGTCAACTAAGTATTGGTCAATCCTGTGGTGCTGATTTGAGTTTTTCCTCCTTCTGGGGACTTCGAGCAGATATGTTTGAATGTGTTTGTTCGTATTCAATTGATGAACATCGTGGAATGAAGAATTTGGACAAATTCTATTTGTTTTTTCGTACATTTTAGACTTTATCTTCCTCATGCTTTCGGCCAAAAACAATGACACCTGCGAGTTTTAATTAAATAACTTATGCACAACTGTGTTTTCGACAAAAAATAATATCATCCCGTCCAAGTAAAAATTGCACATTTTAAATTTTAAAAGTCAAGTTAATAAATTTTTAATTATTAATATATTTCTTTATGTGTGAATTTTTTTTGAGAAAATAATATTTTACGAATATATGTTATGATAAATCCAACAACATACAATATAATAATAATCTTGCATGGAGATACCATGGAATTTAATGGACGAAATTGGTTCAATTTGACTTCCAAAAGTTAAAATGTGCCATTTTTTTGTGGGAAAGAGAAGTTTCGGTTTTGATGTGCTTCAATTTTTATTTTTTTTAAAATAGATTTATATATTGATATTAAGAGTTAAAATAAGCATTGCATAAAGAACAACCTAGTCTATTCGCTTCTAGGTGATCTTTTTCTAACTATTTCCGACTAACACGTCTGATGGAAAAGAACTGAAAGGATTTCAACATTCGCTGTATCAAGGTCACAACTCCTTTAATCTCCCACGACGTCCTGTTTACGTCTACAATAGATGATGACAGTGAAGATTAATCTGTGAAGATGGTTAAATTACTATTTGTAGATCTTTGTAATGCCTTGATAGCTCTATAACATTCCTCAGCCTCAGCTTGTAGGGGAGACACCGCAACAAAGAAATATGATCCTTTTGTTGTGGGTTTTTTCTTCTTCTATATTTCTATAAGAGATAGTCCATGTTGCAGTGCCCAACTTTCTTTTTCCCTGCAGTGATCCGTCAAATGAGAGAATTGTGCAATTTTTCTTAACCTGCAAATGTTCGTCAGCCACTTGTTTCTGTTGATTATGATCATATATGTTAGGGATTTGTGGTTGGTTATGATCTCTTCGCTCGTCTTCATTTATCCCTTGGTTTATATGCAATAAAGTGTTCAAATTTCTTGCTTATTCCCAACACATGATCGTATGCTTAAACTCTCTCTTTATGCTCTTGGCATTTCTTTGTTTCCGTATTTCCCAGAGGATACATATGGACAAAATGATCACGTCCTTATCTGGCACTAATTTGGTACACTGTATGAACCAGGAGTTTACCTCCAGGTTTGAATATTGATCAAAATCAAAACCAAACGAGAAAGCTCTGTAGAATATTTTCGAGTCTTAGCACCTGGGAAATTGATGAGATTCATCTTCCACTGGCCATGAGCACCTTGAACATATAATTTCTGTAATGATGTTCCTCTTCTGCAGGTTTAGTTTCGTTGGCAATGCTTTATTTACCATCCTCCATATAAACACCATTACTTGTTTGGAATGTTTAGATTCCAAATTAGGTTCCAAAATATCTTCATGTCCTACATTTGTGAGGTATTTGTCTATTGATTTTATGGAGCTTGATTATGCAAATATATTTCTTTCATGGCTGGGTGATAGGCCTTCCTGACTGAATAATTTCTATCTTTGGTTTGACTCCAGAGGGGGATATCATCGTCAAGGCGATCCCCTGATGATCTGATTTAAATAATAAATGATATTGATTGAGTTGGGAAAATAGCTCTAATTAGAGGAATCCTCCAGTTTCCATCATTTTGAATCAAGTTCTTAACCATGAGACTTGTATGAGCTGCCACTGAAGATTGTTGAGACAGTGGATTTTCATGATTTGGAATCCAATTATCATGCAACTTTATGTCTTTCCCTGATCTTATTTCCCAGGCTAGATGATCAGTTATAAGGTTCCTTGCCCATAACACTTATTTCTATCCCCAGGACTCGTGTCTTTTTTGTTTAGCTTTGAGGATGGTTGTATTTTTGAGATATTTTTGCCATGTATACTCTGTTTAATAGAGAATCCAAACCTTTAATCATATTCCAGACATGCTTTCCCATAAATGCCTTATTCATACCTTCAGTTGATCTCATACCTAAGCCACCATCTTGTTAGATTTACATACAGACTTCTAGGACTTCCAGTGAATAGATCTTCCATCCCCTTCTCCTCCCCATATGAACTGAGCTACCATATTATCTAGTTTCACTATAATTTATTTAGGAATTTAAATATCCCCAAAGGGTAGATTTCTATGGAAGACAAAACATGCTTAGCCAATGTAATTCTTCCCGGGAGGAAAAGTAATCTTGCTTTGAAGGAGTGAAGCTTCTGATGAAACTTGTCTATAAGATTTTGAAAATTTTGAGGCTTGCTGGTAGTGAAGCGGATATTTATCCCCAAATACTTTCCATCAAATTTTTCTCCATAAACATTGAGTGTGTATTTTGCATATTGTTGAAGACCGAGAGGTGTGTTCGAACTGAAAAACATTGCACACTTCTGGAAATTTAGCCTCTAGCCAATGAATCTAGTGTACAGGTCTAGGGTCTTTACTATGTCATCCACCCATAAGTAGTTACATGCTGAAAACAAGATACAATTATCTGCATACATTAGATGTCTTTATCTTTGGTCCATTTCTTGAAAATGATATCCCAAGTTTACTATTCTTAGTAATCTTGTGTTCCAGCCATGGCGATATGTACTGTTGACACACTATGAAGAGGTATGGTGATAGAGGGCACCATTGTCTAATTCCCTTATTTGGGATAAATAAATCTGAGGATTCCCCATTCAGAAGTATTTGATAGGATACTGAGCTAACAAATGAGATAATTATGTTAATCCAGCTCAGTGGGAAAGTTCATTCCTCTTAAAGCCTCTTCAGAAAATGTCATGAAACCCTATCATACAATTTGCTCATATCTAATTTGACAGCCATGAAACCTGTTCCTTTTCCCGACTTTTGATTCTTCATGTAATTTATAACATCATGAGCCAATAATAAATTTTCAGAGATTGATCTACCAGAGACACATCCATTCCGATTTTCTGATATGAGGGAATCTATATGGACTTCTAATCTTGTAGCTAACATCTTAGCAATCACCTTATACTTGACATTGCATAGAGAAATTAGCCTATAATCAGAGGGAGAGTTTGGTACCTTTGTCTTAGGAATAAGGACCACTTGTGTTCTGTTCTAGTCAGCTGGAATGATGCCTTGATTGAGTATGTTGATAATTATCTGAGAAAATTCTTCTCCTACTGTCTTCCAGTGTGCCTTATAGATACTAACAGGTAGACCATCTTCCCCTAGAGCTTTCCACGGCCTCATATCTTTGATAGCATTCCAGACTTCAGTTATAGAGAAAGGTCTTGATAAATCTTGTCTTTGTAAATATGATAGTCTTCTTGTATTATATTGCATATATTCCTCCTTTTTATGTCACCCTATTCTTTACCATTTTGAGTAAGAATTAAAGTGTGCAATTTTATGTGGGACAGATGAAAATAGAAAGTATGCCAATTATTACAGTACGGATGGAGTATATAAAAACAAGTATTGTTGATTTAGGCTCAAGTTGTTGTCTTCAATTAGCAAACTGAATAGATTGCACCTACGAACTGGGTGTGCAAGTTAGACCTGATGAGATAGACTCTTTAGTCATCAGTGATTCAATTAAAGATATTGTAAAATAATTTGAGTTTTTTAAATTATTTTCTAAAAAGATGTTTTATTTTCCTTTTTTGTAGGTTTGAAAACAATAATTTGCATATTACAACATCTATAAAATCAATGTTCCTAATTTTCTTATTCATTATTCTCCTACAAAAAGGTTTTTAATATAATTGTTTTATAATAAAAACACTATATTACGCTAATTTAGGATGGGTGAAAATATCTATGTCTAAAGAGTAAAATATTTTAATTTTTTGGATTAAATTAATTTCAAAAACCATCACCGTTTTTTGTCAACACTCAGAAAGAAAATGAAAAACACATTTCAAAATTAATGAAATAGAAGACCCCTCAGAACCAATCCAACCCTTGCAAAAAAAAACTCCTCCTAAACAAACGCGGAAAAAAAATTGAATATTAAAAAAATCTCCTTAACTGAGTCAAAATGGATGAGATGTAAAGGTAAGGAAAAAATACGTATATTTCCTATTCAATGGAATGGAAGGACATGTATGGGCTGAGGCGGGGAATTTTTGAGTTTCAAAGCTTAATCCCTAAATTATTTTGGCATGTGATGTAGTTGTATTTTTAAGTATTTGTACATAGACAAATTATGGCATAAGAAACTTTTTTCAACTATGAAACTAAAATAAAATTACAACAAGCCTCCTTATTCTCTTGGAATTAGTGAGAGAATTAATAATAATAATATAATAGGAAAAATATTCTAAAAAACCATATGCGTAGTTATTTTTGCTTCCTAAATGTCAATTTAAAGCAGGAATTAAAATTGTAATTTTAATATACTTTTAAAGAGCTTATTATACATAGTGGTATTTTAAAAACGTGATTACTTAATGCCAATTATGTATGTGTATAATTGGTCCAAATGTTAATGTATTAAAACTTTGTTATAGTCATTCAAGGTCACTAGCTATGATGAAGGTTTAAAGGCGCATTATTCGCCGATAGCATTTCTTGAAACGGTATAGGAAAGAGTCTGATCCTCAAATGCCTTAGTGAGATTTTCTTCAGTTGATATTTTCACTAGTTTTGCCGTGCTATTTAATTTGACCATCTTCTTAGAGTTTGGCTTTAGTATATCTTGTATTTGTGAGACAATATTTACTTTTTCAGTCTGCTTCCTACCCCTCTTTAGCGTTCGCATGTGTTGCTTAAACATTTCTCAGCTGTCTCACTTGGTTTCTTCGATTGTGACAGTGCAAGAGTTTTTATTTTTTTTACCCCTTGCTTTCTTTGATCAATAATTAGTTGCTTTCCATTATCATTGATCACAAACTCCTTGTCTAATGTCAAATATAAATCCACCGATTTAGTTTCTACATCTTTGGAAAAATTGTTATCAAATGATATATTTTTTCAAACAACGTACCTACTCTGGCATCTTTAGTAGAACCCATAACTGGTGACACTATACAAAAAAATTTAACATAGCGAAAGAAATAACATAATTTTTTTGTAAAAAATGGTAAAATGAATATAAATTGTCTTTCACTTAGTTATAAGTCCATCTCATCAACTCTAATTCATACCTCTTGTCCTCAAGTACAATCTATCCATTTTGAAAAGGATCAATGTGTCAATGTAACTCATAAATAATGTAGTTGTACATGTAATATGAACGTCGATAGATAATGGGCCAACTTAATATAGGTGCCTTGACATAAGTAAGTTAGCTTAGTTGATCATGATTCAATACCAATGAAGTTGGCTGTTCATAACGAATTTCAAATAGATTGACATTTGCACCAATTATGCATGTAATTTGTTTTATTAATATTCATTTAAATTGGGAAATATTAAATTACAAATTTGACCTAATTTCTAAGAGTTTTTTAAATAAAAATTATAGTACTAAAAAACATGAATAGATAGTGCCAATTATGTATGTGCATAACTAATGCAAATCTAATGTATTCAAACTTTGATATAGAATTCATTGGCTATGGTGAAGTTTTAAAGGCTTTACTTGGTTTTCTTTCCCTGAATATTTCCACTTACTTTACCGTGCAATTTTATTCAACCATCTTTGCAAAGCTTCCATGTGGATAATCTTGGACTTAGGAGATTATATTTTCTTTGTTGGCTTGCTTTCTACACTTCTTTTGCGATCATATGTGCTGTTGTAACACTTCATTAGATGTCCAGCTTGGTTTCCTCGACCATGATGGGGCAATAGTTTTCATTTGGTTTTCTTGCTTCCTTGATCAACAATTATTTATTGTCACTACCATTCAACACAATATTTCCGGTTTAATATCTACCTCTTTGACAGTGTGGTATCAAATAATATAACTTTCTTAAGAAACTTATCAACTGTAATCTCTTTAGTCAAACCACTTTAGGGTGATGGTACAAAATAATTTGTCTCTACTTTACGAGGACAACCCCTTCGCCCATCATCATCCTTTAGCTTTGGAGGTTCACTATCACTAGGTCCATCTTAAACCTCCAAATTCACCGAACATGCACAAATTATTCCCCACTTAAATTACTATGTTTTTTTTTTGTATTTTAGTTGCTACTCTTGTCACACTCTAAATCTAATATGAAAGGTAGGGAAGTTTTCTTCACAACGTAGTCCTCCTCATCCCCTTAATCTAATACTTCCCATCCATGTCTGATGCAGAGAAGAAATCATTTTTTGAGACCGCCAGTAGTTTGAAGGTGCTCGAATCACAATCCTCTAACTTAAGTTCATATATATTGGTGAAGGAGTTGAGGATGTTAGGCTTTAAATCAAATGGTTGTCACAATCTAATGCAGGAATTGAATTCCATTGCGATAAGGTCGTATTTTCCTTCCCATGTAAGAATGTGCATTACAAAACTTTGTTTGTTCTTCAAGTCCATTTGTTTGAAAAGGATTATCGTTGCGAAGCTTGACAGGTTGCAGGCGATGATTGATTCAAAGTGCTGTGCCGAATGAAGATGTACTTTCCGCCATTATTCGTTGACATTATGGTCCATTTGATTATTCATTTTATCCATGAGATCAAGCTATGTGGTCCCATATTTTTGAGATTGATGTATCCCTTCGAACGACATATGAAATTTTTCAAACATTTTGTGAAGAACAGATATATGCCTGATGCAAGTATTGTTCAAAGGTACGTGGCAGAGGAGGTAATATTTTTCTATACCAAATATCTCAAGGAGGTTGATTTGGTTGGGTTTCGAGTTCTAGACATGAGGGGAAATTTTATGGACAAGGGGTTCAACAGGGTAAGTTGCTCAACCCTAGTGCAGAGGATTTACTTGATGTTCATTTATACGTACTTCGTAACCATGATGACGTTGTTCCATATATTGATGTTCACATGAATGAGATACGTGGGGCCCATCCTTTATTCGGTGAAGCTCGGCTTCTCCAACAAAATACTAGAACATTTGCATTGTGGCTTCGTGGTCACATGGGCTGTGGTAGACACCATGAAATGGTTAAGTGGCAAGCATGCACACCTCTTGGTCCTGTCATTTCATACGAAGGGTAACACATCAATGGTTTTACGTTTTCAACAAAAGCAGTGGATGATAGAGGTGTTTCCCAAAAAAGTGGAGTTTCTCTTGTTTCGTAGGCATTGCATGTTGCTAGGTCATGAAACAACAATCCAATCTATACTCATACATATTATTTTGGAACCATAGTAGAAATATGGGAGCTTGATTATGTGACAATGCGAGTTCCTGTATTTAAGTTTGAATGGGTGAATATTAACAGTGTTCTATGAATAGGGGACTTGGTATTCACTTTAGTTTATCGAAGCCATTCGGCTTGGAAAGAGGACAAATTCATATTAGAGGGTTAAGCTTATCAATTTTTCTAGAACATGATTGGTAGAAGAAGAAATTTAGGACATGATTGGTGGAGCTTGATTCTAGTGTTTTATTAAGATGACTATTTGATGGGAGACAGTTCCTAGCTCGAAACTGTCTCGGCACACTTTGTTATCAGTACTTGCTTCCCTTGTTTATTCTTTACTCTTTCAGAACATGCCGTAAAACCTATTGGGCCAATATAAATCTTTATGAAAACTACGAGTAACTAAAAATATGAAAAAGAAACCATTGTATAGCATCCAAATAGATTAATATCTAACATCGAAATAATTTAATGCAACTACGATTATAATCATTAATTTAGTCTAGTAAGGAGACATCCAAAAGTACACATAGTTCCGAGTCTATCCTAGTAGAGGCCTAAAACATGTCACACTAAAGAGCATCATTTCAGGCAGGTGTCTTTGACTCTTTGAAGGCTCTTTTGTAAGCACGTTGCTTCTTTTCTAACTTCCATATACGCTCACTTAGTTGCCCGACTTCGTCGCTTATCGATTTGTAGCAATTCTTCATACTCTTGATACATAGGAAAAATAACGAGAATACATTTCAAAAGCAGTAAATTTACCTTCTTTAACCCTTGATCTCTTGTGAAGCTCTGCCGCATCAATCGTTCGGTGACAGCAATTGTTCTCGTATAGTATCCATATTTTATTCTGAAAGTATTGCTTGTCAAAGTATTTTCAAGCCTTTTTCTCTCCATGAAGAGCCAATCCGGTCACACCTTGCAATATCAACGTAATCAAGTTGCCATTAGGCAAATTCTTAATTATTCCCTTCGATGTGGCTACGCACATCATGTGTTTAAAAATTGCGGTGCCAGGATTAATTTAGCCCCTCTATCACATAGTATAACATCATGAGAGTCGAGTAATTTGGCTTGGTGATGTGACCGGCAGTGGGTATTATTGAACGAGCTATCATCGTACGCAATACGTTGGTCAATTTCTAGTTCCTTGAGATCAAATGATTCCAGCCTACCTAGGTCATGAGGATTGCGTTTAAAGTATTTCACACTACATGCAGTTGGGTCATTACAAGGATATTCATCGTTAAGATTCCATTTACCCCTATGATATACATCATCTCAGGGCCTA
Organism: Rubia tinctorum; assembly: GCA_032355605.1. Lineage (NCBI taxonomy): Eukaryota > Viridiplantae > Streptophyta > Magnoliopsida > Gentianales > Rubiaceae > Rubia > Rubia tinctorum. The sequence goes on from JAULKM010084546.1 coordinate 13,915, forward strand.
TCCTCCACTTCGGGGTACACATCATCTAGACTCTTGTAGCGGCATTCAATTTTTCATTGATAATAATCTCCACATTATACCTATTCACCCTAGTCCAATACCTACAAGAACCTTCTACCTCATGCAAATTGTCATAAAATTGACAAATCTCATCAACGTATCCGGGTTCATTCAAACTAAGAACTTTAAGAAAATGTTGATCTTCTAAATATTTAACGGGGTTGGCTAACCTAATGCTCTTGTACAAACTTGGATCTATTAAATAGTTGTCCAATATCTTTCCAGCATCCCTTAAAGAATTGAACCTAGTTTGGTCTTCAAGAGAAACAAACATCACTTCATAGCCAAAAATCCTCGGTTGGCTTCCTCTCGTGGATTTGGATCGACGCCCGCAAACCGGTGCATTTGGATTTGAAGATGACATGATGAGATGTTTCCAGCGTGTGTGTGATTTTGAACTTGGGTGAGGGATGAAATTTCGCTGTCGAAAATAGCTTTAGGATTTGTAAGAATGAATCTCGATCTGGGTTTTTTTATATAGGCCAAAGGGTTCTAAGTTCGAAACCAAATCGTTTACATTTTTCAAAAGACCGATTCATAATTCTAACCTCGGAACTACTATTAAACATTTAATTACACTGACCCGATTTACAGTTCCGAGTCCTGAACTTTTTATTTAACTTTTATTGGAATTTATGTGGATAAGAATTCAAAGAGCCTTTTTTAGTAGATTGTGTTTAGAAAATGCGTAAGAGGTCGAAACTCTAGTTTCGAGCTCTTAACAACTATATTCGCGCTTTCAGCTTATTGATAAGTACCTATTACGAGCTTGTAACTGATGTTTGAAAAATATGAACTTCAAAAACACACATTCATCAAATAGACCAGATTAGGTACTGAAAAACCTCAGAGCTTGAAACCTCACTTCCGAACTCAAAATAATTAATTTCATCTTATCATAATATGGCTAATATTCAGTTCCAAACTCGTAACATGCATTCCGAAAATAAAAACTTGAAAACACCTTTTCCTCAAAAGACCAGGATTGGACATAAAAACATCTCTAAGGTCATAACCTTAGTTTTGAACTCGTAACAGTAACTTTCCTCTTAGAATGACTTGCCTCAAATTCAGTTCCAAGCTCGTAACATGTATTTTAAAAGCAAAAGCTTCAAAACACCCTTTATTCATGAAGACCAGATTGGGTCATGAAACTCGTAACAAGTGAATTTCTTCCCAATCAATAAAAACAGGAATAACAGGTTTCGATTTCTAAACTCCTTCTGGGAACAATTTTGCAAAGACAAGACATAGTTCCTCTCTCAGGAACTGATTCGTCAAGTATGGTTATTGAAAGTATGGATCCATTATGTACCATCAAATAAGTAGGCCTACAAATGACAACCATGAAATGGATAATGAAAGATATGAAACTTTGTCAAAGACAAGATAACCAAATTTATTAGTCATTATAATCCAAAAAATGTAGCCAAATTATCCAAAACACATGTTTCTAAAATCTTTAAACATTACTAACCAAAAAAGTCCAAATCATCATTCTAACATCTCTTCAATCTCGGAGTCAGTGTTCTCTGGGTCCGCACCTCCGTCCTCACCATTTTGACCCTCTCTCTCATCGTCATCAAAATACACAGGTTTGAAGTTTGGCATCCTCTCATCGTCACTGAGCAAAATCTAGAGTCTGATGGATTCGATGAATTTGTCGTGCCTAGCTTCGGACATGGATAGCTCTACATTGGCGGCACTAACTACACTTATCCGCGTCTCTCCCTCTCTTCGCTTCCCTAGAGGATGACCCGGGAACCATGCTCTGGATATATACATTCTCGTCGTTCAAAACAAAATGCTTGTGGTCAAACCAAGCCTCGTCATAATACTCCATGCTTATGGTCAAACCAAGCCTTGTCAATGGGAAAAACCTTCCACTTCTTGATCAATGCCGTCATCAAGCCACCATACGCAATATCTTTCTTTGTACCAGCCATGACCTTCAACATATACATTTAAATTTTATATCCCAGGTTAATCTTGACACCCTCCATCACGTAATAGAAAATCAATATATTTCCAATTGTAGGATCCCATGAGTGGACACCCGATGGAAGGACATTCTGACAAATCCACTAATAGATTAACCTATTCTTAATAGACAACACTCCCACATCATAGCTCACAGCCTGCCCCATTGCCGATCCAGAACTATTGAAATATTTCTTAGCCATCGGTTCGGGCACAAAGGGGTTACCTAGGCAACCACGGGCCAATTCTATTGATAGAATATTTCAACAGGTCCACCCTCATCAACCGGCTTCAATTAGTTGGGTCAGTATATTCACAACCTGGGGTATCGTTGATTGAATACTTTGTGACAGGTATAGTGACACAGTTTACAATTGTCTACTCCTTATTGTTACTACCTTATCCTAAATTAGCATAAAACTGTAGGACCTCATCATAATGGATGAGTTCATCTAAAAGGGGTAACTTGTCGAAACCCGAGCTCTTAAATTTATCAACCAAATGCCCTAGTCCCAAAGGCATAATATCTGAAGCATGAATAAACTTTGGATTAGTGCATTTCCTACAATTGAAGGTCACATACCTCTGTTCCACAATTGCATTGTAGAATCTTTTTGAAGCACCACTGGTGTGCTCTTGATTTGGTTAATGACTCCGAGTAGAGGCATTCCCACACCCACCACCCGCTTTACCGCCACATTGCCTAGGACCCATTCTCTAGTTGGATATGGAAAGATTGAGTGAAGGTTACAAGTTCATAAGATAGGGGAATCAGATTTTTGGATTTAGGGTTTTGTGGGTTATGTAAACCCAACCCCAATTTTTTATATGCTGAGATTAGGTCCTGATCTCGGAACCTAATTTGTTCGATTTATTAAAGACAATATTTAGTTCCTCAATTGAAACCACTTCGTCGATAGAGTTCTAATCTCGTAACTAATTTGCGGACTTAAAATATGGAGCAATAAAGGTGGTTTTCAAATGGGTAACTAATACCTATTTCTTTACAGCGGGAGTTCCATCTCATTTTCTCCTCCAAAAACCCTCCCCATACATTTTCCCACAAAATCTTCAAAATTCTCTCCTCAAATTCTAACTTCAATTGCAAAACATTCAAAAACCCTAGAACTCTTCCTCTATACCACATATTCTCTGAAGAATCAACGGCATAGAGCTTGGATTCTGGTAAGGGTTATTACATGGTGAAGAATATGGTCTGCCTAGATAATTTTAACATCTCATCCCCATCTATTGTTCATAAGGTAAATATTAAAGTGTTGGTGATGTTCTGTTGAGGAGATAAGTTTATTAATCACATATTTTTATTTTGAAGGTTCTTCTAAAAAGATATATACATGTTGTGTGCAATATTATGATTCATTTAAGTTTTTTTTTTTTTTAAATGGCATGCCTTCCTCTTTGAGCTAGTAATTTGCAAGTGGAATATATTGATTGTTTGTAGATACTTAAATGTCATGAAAAAGGAATAAAGAAGAACAAACGGGTTCACTCGAAGGACATTCCGATACAATAGGCGATGAAGAAGATGAAGAAGAGGGGTCGGAGGAGGTCGTCATTTCCAGGACACATTGTAGAAGTTTAGAGCGTAGAATGCAAGGAAAGAGTCAACTTTCTTAGTATTCAAACAATGGGGAAAATGTTTTTCCGAAGAGAATGCGAAGTGGTTGGGTAGGAAAAGGGTAGACATCAGGTTCAATAATTGGCACGAGGTCTCTAAATAATACAAAGACGCCCTTTGGACGAAATGCAAGGTGCCCACTAGAATTTCTTACTCTGATTATGCTTCTACCACATGCCTATTCATCTATAGTTTAATAAATTGAGGTGTATGTATTATATCATGATTTGATATAATATGTATAGAGGCCATTCAAGATCGATTGTCCTGATTTGGATGATTTGAAGAAGAAAGCAATGGCCAAGATGTCCAAAAGTTGGAGAGAACACAAGTACACCTTTTGTAGAGATTACATATTCTCCAGTATAAAGGGTGATCGTCTATGGTTGACCTATACACACATTCAACCAGATAGTTTGTAAATTCATAAGAAAGAACCTTGGATAATGAGGAAATCGTAAGTGATATAACTTACTTTTTATTCGTCCCTATACATTACATTCATTGTAATTTTAACAAGGTTTTGAAATCCTAAAAACTAGGGAATGAGGATGGAAAAACAAAGTAATGCATTAAAAAATAAAACACCACATCGGAAGAGCCGGGGTGGATATGGATTAGCGGCCCTCAAATTAGTGATAGAACGTTTTGAAAGGGAAGTTCAAATTTCCATCGATTGAGGGATGAGTGAGGAAGATGTAATGTCGCTGGTCACACCGATTAATGTACAAGAGATCGATAGGTGTGATCTCTTCTTGAAGAGCCGGAGAAACAAAAAGGGTGGATACGATAAAACTTCTATAATTGAAGTCGCTGAACGAGTGCTAAGACTTTATTTATTAATTTTAATCTCAATTTCGTTTATTATTTTATATAATTAATGTTCATGGAAATGTATTTTGTGTACATGAAAAGTTAAAGCAAGACCAATTGGAGGATCGATTCATTCCATCATGTAAACACGATATGCTTCGTGTGGCTACAAATGAACCTGACCACCCTGGTTGTGCAAGAGGATTGGGATCCATTTTGTCCCAAAGAGAGGCATTTGGGATAGTTCGATCCTACGATCGAGCTAAGCATTTGAGAGTCCATGTGTTTCAAAAAGAATCCCACTCTAGAGATAAGCGGATGGAGCAACAAGAACTATTGATTCGGAAGTTGATCGAGCACACAGGCCTCCCGATACCTGAGAATTTGGATAATTTGACACCCGGTAGGACGCCACCTTCTAGAGGATCACGACACTCATTGGGAGAAGTTGAGATGAACCAATAACTCATTCTTCATCCCCTAACAAATGAAGAAAATAACATTGCCAAAGACATTATGCCGTCCAAAAACAAGGTTGGTTGAAATATGGTATTTATTTGATAAGTTTTGGCTACAATTTTTTTTTACATTATGTTTGTTCTCCCTCCCAATTCAGTCATCGCATTTGTGTGGGCTATACATTGAACGAGGTGAAAAGGGTAGGCCACTTCACGTTGCCGATGGAATTCTACACGAGTTGATGCGTCAACATCATTTTGTACCCATTGGTGATGGAATTTGTAGAGTTTCGATGGAGAATCTCAAGATCCTCACAGCCTTATTACCAATTCCAGAAGGCGACTACAAGTGAGTGGGATCCGCACGTGGAATATTTCTTCTATGGCCTCGTCGCCTCAATTATATGGACCCGATTAAAGATCGTCATTTGAAAGACACACCAATGAAAAAATAAAAGCCAATTGTTGAGGCGTCGAAGATTACAAAACCCCCTATCTCACGGGCACATGTTATTAGGAGTCGCCGCATTTAATGAGGTTCTTGTATGATTTCTTGGCGAAACACCAACGGAACTCAACTTACTTATTCTCAGGTAATGAATGTGTATTCGGTCAAAAACGAGAAATCATCGCATCATGGACTGAATTTGAAGAACTATGAAGGTGTGAACAAGTGAACCAGATGATAATGTCCCTCTATTTATTATAAGAAATATAGCATTTCTCTTTTCGCAAATTATTAATATTTTCAGATCATTACCTGATTGATGACATCCAATTTCATTTCGAAGGTACATGTATTATTTTCCTAACCAAAAGGAAGGGGGTTGAATAGGGTATTTGTGTCCGGTGTTTACTCAACAAATCGGGTGTACTGTTCAGGACATGATTGACTACATTCGCAAAAGTTTTCGGCAAACAGAAAAAAATTATTCGTTTCATCTTATATTGAAAGGTGATGGATACACACTTATGTCATTAACCTAAGCTAATTCATTAATACATTTTTTTTAAAAAAATCTCCAATGTTATATAGACCATTGGAGATTAATATTTATTGTCCCCAACAAGAAACACATTTATTGGATGGATACTCTTCACTTCCAACCATCCGATGAGTTCGTCAAAATATTGAGTAACGAAAAAGTCTTGTACGAGACCGTCTTTCAACGAGACCAAGGATTAATATGCAATTTTATAAAGTTTAATTAGAGATGAGGTTCCAAATATAATTAAAGAAAGTTTGGGAGATGATGGAGGGATCTGGGTGCAAATACTACTTTTTTGGGGTTATGAGCATATATGATTGGGGAATTAATGATTCCGGGTCATAAAAATCTCGCGGGTCTAGAATTTGGGTCAGAGAAATTTGCGGATCAATTTTTTTCCTCATTTCTGCGCAATGCGCAGGTTTTAATACCAGACTTAATGTTTCATTTCCACCACTTGGTGTTTCAATAAAACATTGTGATGTTATACAAGAAGTCTATTTTTTCCTACTAAAATCATGTGCTTAAAGTTAAAACTTGATCTTCTAATGTAAATATTGTGCTTATGTGTTAATTTTTTGTACTTTATTTATTTTGACACTGATTTCAAATATTTTACAATTTTAATTTTGAAGTTTTGACTTATATTTTCTTTTTGATTGATGTTTAAAGTTTTCAACATGTCATTTTAAAATTAATATTGATGTTTCTTATTTTTTAACATGAGTTTTTTATTTATTGTATTTTTAATGTTCCAATAGTGTGAATTTATTTTTTAAATTTTAGTAATGATGTTTTTTTCCCGTGTCAGTATCACATTTTTGGTGCACACTTTGATACTATAAAATTAATGTATATTTGTATTTAATGTATCCTTGATGTTTCAGAAATTAAAATTAGATTTTTTATTTTTATCATTGATGTTTTTATTTTCTGATATCAATGTCACGTTTTGGTGCATGCTTTAATGTTTTAAAATTTATGTGTATTTTATTTGATTTTTTAGTGTTTTTATTATATGTTCAACTATATTTATTTAATTTTATTGTAGAATTTAATTTGATATTAACTATTTTAATTTGATGTGTTATTATAAAATTTTAATTTGATGATTAATTATTTTAGTTTGATGTGTAATTTTAAGTGTTTTGTTTAATGTTTAACTATTTCTATTTTAATGTGTATTTTTAGTATTTTTATTTGATGTTTAAACATTCTAATTTGATGTTGAACTATTTTTATTTTTTTATGTATAGTGTTTTATTTAATGTTTAACTATTTTAATTTTGATGAGTATTTTATTTGATGTTACTTTAATTTAGTTTAGTTTTTAATTTGATGCTCCAATAGTTTTATTTATTGAATATATTAGTTTCATGTTTTTTTTAGCTTGATGTTTTAATATTTTGATTTGAACTTTAATCATTGAATTTGATTTATTATTATTTAATTTATCCTGATATTAGAGGATGAGTAATTGGTTGAATATTGGACTGGGCTGGTGGAAGCCAAAATCCAAGCCTGATAATAAATCAACAAGTGCACTTAGATCCGCAATCGAAATGGGTTATATGTTGGACAGGATAAATGACACTTGGATCCAAGCCTGGTCGTCATCTTCCTCGCCAGAGACAGCGCAGAATCGACGGGAACGACGGGATCGACTCCCAGAATCCGCAATCGTAGAAGCTACGCCGGATTCATACGAAACCCACAGCGAAGCAAACCAAATCTCAATCTGGTTTCACCCTCTGCAAACCCAATTCGAACTCGATGACGGTAATTCAATTTCGCCGTCTGCGTCTGCGTCTGCGAATCCCATTTGATATCGACGCCGGGAAATTCGATTTCAATCCGACGCTTTACGCCCGATGACCAGAAGCGCGATGTTGGTGAAGATGGTGTTGAAAATGCCACTTGAACGGTTGCGAAAACTCGGCGCCGGTGGGGAGCAGTTCAGATCTGCTTCCTTTTCACTTAATTGCAACTTAGTCCTTCACTTTTTTCGCCTATTTCAAATAGAACCCTGAATCTAAAATAATTTATAATTTAACTCTGAATTTAGTTTTCTTTTACTCTATATTTTCAGTAGCCCTTGGTCTCACACTCTTGGGTGACTCTATTGAAGGTCGGGGGAAAATGGTAATGAGTGTTTGGACCTAATACAAATCAAAGTGTGATTGTTTATTCACGTCGCAAAATTCTATTTAGTCATCAGTTATTGTAATTATATGATACTAACTTTAATTTTAATTTTTAGTACAAGAAACAAGCAAATACAAGGGAATGCAGCTATTACCTAATACTATACGCAGCGGAGTGTGTCATACATGTTCGTGATGATTACCTGGGAATTGACAAGGTGAGTACTAAAATGATTCTTTCGAGATTATATTTTAATCAGTGAAACATGTCGGACTAATTCTTGTTTTCTTACTTTTGTTGTTTCGCAGATTTTTCCAGAGGTTGAAAAGCCGTATTCAAAAGATGATATCAACGGTGCAAGGAATTGTTTAGCTAGGTATTTTTCCACTTCTGAAGTTGCACACCTTTGTTAACCAAAACTTGTATGTCTTGCAAACATCTTACCATAAGATCTTAAGATTTTTCTACATTGGAAAAAGAAGAAAGTTTGTTGAACCTGCCTCCTAGTGAGGCAGAACAAACTAAAACTTCTTCAGGCGCCTCTACTGAAATGGAAACAAAGGGAAAGAAAACCTACAAATCATATGTATCCTGAGGCACTTGATCCAGGAGAAATTACCAAGTTTAGTGCTACAATCGGTGTGGACGGATGCAAATAGGGAGTGCAAATTACCGAAATGCGCACTCCAAGTTTTTTTAAAAAATGGGAACGCGCATTACAATAATGCGCAGTAAGGGAAACACGCATTACCATAATGCGCAGTATGGTAAACGCGCATTATCATAATGCGCAGTAGAGTAAACCCGTGAATTCATAGTGAATTAATTGTGAATTCACAGTGAATTAATTGAATGTCAGTGCATGTGAATTGAATGTCAGAATGTCAGTGTAGTGCGCGTCTTCGAAATGCGCACTTGCCTTCCCTATTTTACCCGACCTCCCTCATTCCTCTCATTTTTCACTATTTCTCTCCCTCTTTTCCCTTGACTTCTCCGATCAATTTTCTTCCATTTTCCGGTCAACATTACGAAGCCGGTGGCGGTTGCTGTTCTTCTTCCCGTTCCGGCCACTTCTATCTCCGGCCCGGTATGTTCGAACTCGGAGTTTGGGTTTTTTGTTCCATTTCTTGCCTGAGTTTCTGATTTTGGGGCCCCTTTTTTCAGTTGGTGTAGCCGCAGACGCGCGAGGTGAAGCCGCGCGTGGGAGACACGCGCCGCCGTCGACAGCCGCGCGTGGTAGTCATGCGCCGCCGTGGGGAGCCGAGCATGAGAGTCGTGCGCCACCAAGAGTTGAAGCTTCTGACCGTGGACTGCATTTGTACCGTTGGGGTATATTTTTTTGTTTATAATCTTCCCTATGTGGAACATCTTCTTAACCATCTACCGCTATATTGTACAACCGTTAGGAACAACTGGCTGTTGATTGTTGACCTCATTTGCTGGCACATAGTTGAGGGACATTATGTTCACCGTGTGCTCAGACAATTCGGTTTTATCCAACCAATTCCGGTGCAATTGGTGACGATGGAGGAACAAAAACTTCGGCATTCAAGAGGCCTTCGAGGAAGGTCAAATGTGAATTGGCGAATTGAACTGAACACGCATGTTCAGGCGTGAGAGCAGCGGGGAGCCTACGCAGCCCCGATCCTGGGACCAGCTGATCCATATACCCCGGACCAGGAATACGTGAAGTGGTACCTCCGTAGCACCGTGAGGATGATTGAGCGGCCAGGACGACCCACAACGGTTACAGAGGGGTTTCATGGTGATGGGGCAAACATGGAGCACATGGTATATATTAGTCTGATGCCCTTACATTAATACAACACATTTCTGCATTTCTTTTTCTCTAACTTTTTAATTTCTCGTATGCAGATGCAGGTTATGTCCCGGATGCGACTAAACTCCGAGATTAATCTGGACGCATGTCCGCAACCTTACCCGACGGTTATCAGGAACTTACATGAAGATTCCATACATCTCCTAGAATGTGCGCAGGAGCCTTCTAGGATGCGTTACTATCAGCCACATGCGCACCCCGAGGGACCTCCCCCTGGTGTCAGGTACAATGATATCAGGAGCCACCGTCCAACTCCTCCGGGCAGACAAGGTGGTCGTAGACTGTGCCGTACAGGACCTGCTCCTGACATCAGTTCTTCTCAAGCCGAACCTTCCCATGCAAGTCCAGCCTACAAAGAACCATCAAATGTTGGACCATCACACTACACCGCTTCACCAGCATTCTACAACATACCTTACTCCAGCTAGTAGTCAGGGACATTTGTCTCTGACTGCTCCATTCTATTCAGTTACCGGTCATCAACATCAACATCATTTCAATGATGAAGCTGAAAAGGATATGGAGGAGGATTCAATGGAGGGAATTCAAGATGATGACTTAGCAGCGTCCACACATGTGCCTGTAATAAGACGCACAACCCGTAGCATTCATCCACCTCCATGTGGAACAAGTGGAAAACTTTGTCAAGAGCGTCATTAGCACATGCGAGGCACAATCAACTAACATTGTATTACTCCTGTCATTCTGTCCTACATGTTTTCACTAGCTCACGATGTGTCTTTCATTTTATTCAGTTTTCGTTATTATTATCGTCCATGGATTAAATAAACATTCAATATATATGAATTACATTTCGTTCATCCAATTTTTTTTAAAAAAATTAAGACAGTTTGATTTCCATTACATTAAACAAAATTATTTTGATGGTAAAGATAAAATCTCAAAAGATAATAACTAACAACATTACATTCGGGTTACGGACGCAATATTGAAAAACATCTTCTCAAAAAACTCAATTTCCCAATTTTTCCTTCTTTTCTTCATTTGCGGAGACAACACAATAACAATAAAATTTTAATCCAACATTTCCATTTTACACATCAACAAAATTAAAATCAAATATATCACCACCAATGCGCATTTCCAAATTGCTCCTCTTTCAATTTTTTTCCTTTTTTCTTACAATTTGAGGAGACAAAACAATAAAACAAATTAAACATCAGACGTGCGCATTATTCAAAATGCATAATCTACAATTTGTTGGGAAAAACCAACCGGCAGTTTTTTAATTTTTCCTTTTCTTCTCCATTTTTCGGATAAAATTAAATATCACTAAAAATTTATTGAAGAGTGTGCATCATGGAAATGTGCACTCCCCTTTTTCCGAACATTAAAAAATAAAATTTACCCAAGTGCGCATTACTGAAATGTGCACTAAAACTTTTTCAATTTTTCCTTCCTTCAACATTTTCCGAAAACAATTAAATATCATAAAAAATTAAATTCGGAGTGCGCATTATGAAAATGCGCACTAAAACTTTTTCAATTTTTCCTTCCTTCAACATTTTCCAAAAACAATTAAATATCATCAAAAAATTAAATTCGGAGTGCGCATTATGAAAATGCGCACTCTTGATTTTCCAAACAATTTTTTTTAAACTACTCGAGTGCGCATTTTGAAAATGCGCACTCCCCCCTTTGCATCCAATTCTGATTCTAGCTCCATTCATCATCCAATTGGGGGGCAATTCATCCCCAAAAATAAAGGACTCCGATAAAAAGGGCCTTTTCTTTGTCAACGGAGATATGCCCTTAACATTCTATCTGAAGTTAGCGTACTTGGAATAAAGTTAGTGGAATTTTCCTTGCCGCGGAATAATGATCTTGCTACAACCAAGAAGTCTGATCACTACATTCATGTTGATCGTTACCAATGACTGATTGAACGTCTCATTTATTTGACGATCATCAGACTAGAACTAACTACTCGTAAACATCATTTCTCAGTTCACCCAATCACCCAAGAAGGCTCATTGGCAAGCTAAAACTCGAGTTATACACTATATTAAAAGTCATCTAGATCAATGGCTTCTCTTAGAGCATCTACAACCATAACTCACCATAACTCCCACTTTTTCAATTTTTAAATAATATAATCACTCTCTCTCTCCTCAACTACACTCACCAAAACTCTCTTCTCCAATTTAACTCCACTATCATAACTCAATTCCACATCATCATTGTCCCCACATTATTTTCTTTTTCTTTCACATATTTTTATATTTCTACAATCTAATATTTACCACAACATATATTTTGAATGTGATGTATATATATCTTTAAATATATATATTCTAATATATCCATAGAAATATATTTTGCGTAAGCATATAACATTATAAAAATAATTGGTAACTGAATAATGAAATCGAAAAAAATAATTACCTTATTAAAACTAATACGTATTATTGCAATTTGAATTCAAATTTCAGTATCATTTTAATTTTTTTTTGATAAAATTGTGTTTTATCCATTTAAATCCATCGGAGTAAAAATACAAATTAGAAAGACACGTGACACAATACCATTGGACCAATATATACAATTTATCTCATTAAAATCTCCACCTCACCACATGGGACCCACCCCATGTGATAAAGTGTAGAGTTTATGAGAGTCAAATTTTGCACTCTCCTCACCCGAGTTACACTCTCTTCTCTCTCCCCCTCTCCAAAAATCCACCATTGTACAAGCCCACTCTCTACAACTCTCCAAACTTCCATCTCCCACTCCCCCATTGCATTTGCTCTTATCGGAAAACTTCATACTGTGATAGTGACTGGAGATCTCGTCCATTCACTTGACGATCTTTAATCGATTATTTGATTTAATTCACTCGATATGATTATAAAAACCACAGAAATATTAATTCTTAAATTGTAATGATTAATGTAACTTTTAATCCTCTTAATTAATATTGATGAGGACCTGTCAACCTCCGATCCATGCCAACTTCTTATCTACAAGCCTAAGATGTAACCAGTAAACATTGTTGTGTTCATGAACTCCACCTGCATGGCTGCTGTAAAGACTAAATGTTTGGATAGTTTATTATGATGATCAATGCAGTTTATATAGGTTACAAGAATGAGTTTGAAAGTAAAGGAAATATCTATCATATCCTATCATATCCCAATCATATCTCAACACCGATCTCGTCTATCCTGACACCCCCCAATCTGCATCTGAATAGCACAATACCTCGGAAGAGCAAGCTGAGCGAAATGACAAACCAAAGTGCATAGTTCCACGAACATAGCGAAGAATACGAGTAACTGCAGCAAAGTGATCATCCCTAGGATCCTGAAGATACTGACTAACAGAATTCATCACAAAAGCAAGATCTAGACGAGTGATGGTGAGATATTGCAGAGCACAAACCAATGACTAATAAAGAGTAGGATTTGCAAACTTCCCACTGGTACTGTTGTGAAGCTGAGACTGCGGAAGAAACTGCGTAGAGATGGCAGTAGCATCAGTCATCCCATCTCTACGGAGAATATCACGAGCATACTTGGCCTGGCCCAAGAACAAATCTGAGGAAGTAGACTCAACCTCCAAACCAAGAAAATAGTGTAAAAAGCCCAAGTCCTTAATGGAAAA
>JAULKM010084547.1:0-11472 GCA_032355605.1 Rubia tinctorum
GAAGCTTCATTTGTCTCCAACTTCATAACATTAATCACTAGAAATAAGAGTGAAATTAATCCAACATATCTCCCTTTAATTATATGAATTTTCATCATAAATGTTTTTTATTAAAAACATTCAAAGCTGCATCTCTAAGTTTCTTCCTTGACCTAGTCATCGGACCCTCCATATACTTTAGAGGATAAAAAACATGACCTTTGAATGTTTTATCAAGCCTTGGAATATCTTCATTTATAGAGCATTCCCAAATATTCATATCATTCCCTCCGTGGTCGAAGGTTTCGATCTCGAAACTAATCATCATCAAAAGTAAATGGAGATAAATCAGGAACATTGAATTTAGCCCTAACACCATAGTCGCCCTGAAAATTAGTCTTGTAAGCATTGTGATTCACATCTCCCAGCACGTGAAAAGGACCATTAGTTTATTAGTTTATACGTAGTTCATTAGTTTGGTTCGCATGCTTGCATCGCTCAAATTTCGAAAATAAAAACGTGAGATTGTTTTTTGGCTAAGCTTGTTCTGGAAAACAATTATTAGTGATGGAACATTTTGTTTTATTTAGTTGATTTGATTATATAATTTAATGGTAATTTATATTAATTATTAGTTTGTTTATAAATCGTCTCTAATACGAGAGTTTATAGGGTTCCCATCCCTGATTTATTATTCTCAATATTGTAAAATGTGCGATTACAAAATATGATATAATGGGATAAACCCATTGATATGACTGCATTTTCAAATATTCTGGATGCGGATTTTTGAAGAAGTACTTTTGACGAAGGTTGATCGAAGCACTTTCTTGAAATTAAGAGGACACATATGAAGTTTTGTTAAGAACACAATTTTATGATCTTCACTAACACAAGGGCGAATTTCACTTGACTCAAGTACTAGTTGCACCAAATCAACACAAAGAATCCAACAATTCTAAGCACTAATTTATAATGGACAGATCTAACAGTTTAACGCTTAATAAGCAAAGGGAATGAACTCAAATTCCGAGACATATGATTTCAAAAATATATTAAAAAACTTTGAAGTCATTCTTCTATTTATAAGGATAGAATTCGGCCTCATGAAACAGAAAGAAGACAGATTTTGGTAACTCCTGTTAAAAACTAGAATGACTTATGTTAAATTTAAAAAACTAAAATCATATCAAACCAAATACTGCCTGAATATTTGGCCGAATCAACCAAGATTATGACCAAATTTATCCAAGTAAATCAATCATAATATTAGCGGAATTCTTGAATGAATATGCCTTATCTAAACTTACCAAATCTAATCCAATCAAAATTAGTCTTACCAATTCTATTCTAATCTGAACTAGTCTTACCAATTCTAATCCAACTAGAACCAAATCTCCAAAACCCTAATCAGGGAATGGCCGAATTGAAACTCTTCTAAGCCAACATGGTCTAGTTTATGGGCCTTATTGTAAAATAAATTAGATTAGGAAAGCAGTTTACCGTAGTCAAACCAGCCCACTTAATGAAGGTCCAGTCGGTTCTTCTAAGACGCTTCATTTGTCCCCATTTTCATAACATTAATCACTAAAAATAAGAGTGAAATTAATTCAACATATCTCCCTTTTATTATATGAATCTTCATCATAAATGTTTTTATTAAAAACATTCAAAGCTGCATCTCTAAGTTTCTTCCTTGACCTAGTCATCAGACCAGCCAAATCACTTAGAAGATCACAACATGACCTTTGAATATTTTATCAAGCCTTGAAATATTTTCATTTATAGATCCATCCCCAATATTCGTATCATTCCCACTGTGGTCGAATGATCCGATCTCGAAACTAATCATCCTCAAAAGTAAATGGAAATAAATCAGCAACATTAAACTTAGCCCTAACACCATAGTCGCATGCAAATAAATCTTGTAAATATTGTCATTCACATGTTCCAGCACTTGAAAAGTACCATTAGTTTATTAGTTTATACATAGTTCATTAGTTTGGTTCGCATGCTTGCATCGCTCAAATTTCCAAAATCAAAAAGTGAGATTGTTTTTTGGCTAAGCTTGTTCTGGCAAACAATTATTAGTGATGGACTATTTTGTTTTATTTAGCTGATTTGATTATAAAATTCAATAGAAATTTATATTAATTATTAGTTTGTTTGTTTATAAATCGTCTCTAATACGAGTGTTTAAATGGTTCCCATCCCTGTTCTATTAAGCTCAATATTGTAAAATGTGCGATTACAACATATGATATAATGGGATAAACCCATTGATATGACTGCCTTTTCAAAGATTCTGGATGTGGATTTTTGAAGAAGCACTTTTAACGAAGGTTGATCGAAGCACCTTCTTGAAATCAAGAGGACACATATGAAGTCTAGTTAAGAACACAATTTTATGATCTTCACTAACACAAGGGCGAATTTCACTTGACTCAAACACTAGTTGCACCAAATTAACACAAAGAATCCAACAATTCTAAGCACTAATTTTTATAATGGACAGAGCTAGCAGTTTAATGATTAATAAGCAAAGAGAATGAACTCAAATTATGAGATATATGATTTATAAAATATTTTTAAAAATGATGAAAGCATCCTTCTATTTATAGGGATAGAATTCGGCCTCGTAAAATAGAAAGAAGACAGATTTTGGTAACTCATGTCAAAAACTGGAATGACTTATGATAGATTTAAAAAGCTAAAATCATATCAAACCAAATATTGCCTGAATATCTGGCCGAATCAACCAAGATTATGGCCGAATTCATCCAAGCAAATCAATCCTAAGATTGACTGAATTATTGAATGAATATGTCTTATCTAAACTTACCGAATCTAATCCAATCAGAACTAGTCTTACCAATTCTATTCCAATTAGAACTAGTCTTGCAAATTCTAATCCAATTAGAACTAAATCTCCTAAACCCTAATTAGGGAATGGCCGAATTCAAACTCTTTTAAGCCAGAATGGTCGAGTTTATGGGCCTTATTTAAAATAAATTAGATTAGGAAAGCAGTAAACTGTAGTCTAATCAGCCCACTAAATGAAGGTCTAGTCGGTTCTTCTAAGACGCTTCATTTGTCTCCATCTTCATAACATTAATCACCAGAAATAAGAGTGAAGTTAATCCAACATAACTCCATTTTATTATATGAATCTTCATCATAATTTTTTTTATTAAAAACATTCAAAGCTGCATCTCTAAGTTTCTTCCCTAACCTAGTCATCAGACCTGTCATATCACTTAGAAGATTACAAACATGACCTTTGAATGTTTTTCATGCTTTGGAATATCTTCATTTATAGATCCATCCCCAATATTCGTATCATTCCCTCCGTGGTTGAAGGTTTCGATCTCGAAACTAATCATCCTCAAAAGTAAATGGAAATAAATCAGCAACATTGAACTTAGTCCTAACACCATAGTCGCCATTCAAATCAATCTTGTAAGCATTGTCATTCACATGTTCCAGCACTTGAAAAGGACCATCACCATGGAGACTTAATTTTGATTATGAGATATAGGAAACCTTTTCTTGCGAAGATGAAACCAATCCCAGTCACCAGGTTCAAAAATCATAACCCTGCTGCCATGATTGGCTTTCTCCCTATTTGAGCATTTTTCCGTTCAATTCTTTGTTGTACATTTTGATGTAATTTCTTCACATAATAAACCTTATTTTCTCCATCAAGGTTCCTAAAATGTTTAAAATTTAAAGGAATATGATCAAGAGAATTAATAGGTAGGAAACCATAAACAATTTCAAATGGAGATAAAGAAGTAGCAGAATGAGTAGTGTGATTATAAGAAAACTCTGCTATCAGAATGCACACTTCCAAATTCTTCAGATTCTTATGTATTAAGGCACGCAGATGAGCGCCAAAAATATAGTTAGACCTCCGTTTGCCTATCCGTTTGTGGATAACCTGGAGTTGAAAATAACAATTTTGTTCCCAGTTTGTGCCATAATGTATTTTAGAAGTAGGATAAGAACTTAATGTCACAAATAGACACTATGTTTGCAGGGATTCCATATAGTCGGACCACTTCCTTAAGATATGAGTCTTCTACATGGTTTGCATCATCGGTTTTCCTACTAGGAATAAATTTGCCATTTTCAAAAATCTTTCAACCACAACAAACACAAAATCATTACTTAACTGAGATATCAACCAAAGGATGTGAAGGAACATGTAAACACGTGTATAACCCATGTGGCTTATTAGTAGACTTAGCCTTCAAGCATTAAATACAATCCCTACAAATTTGATCAACAGAAAGTGCCATCTTGGACCAAAAGAAGTGCTTGTGCTGTAGTTTATAAGTTTTACGTGCACCAAAATGACCCAAAAGTCCCCCATAATGAGCTTCTCAAACAAGTAATTCACGCAAAGAACAATATGAATACATAGTTTATTATCATGAAACAAGAATCCGTCATGTTTATAGAATTTATTAAAAGTACCATTTTTGCATACATTAAAAATAGATGAAAAATCGAGTTTAGTCGCACATAAATCCTTCATAAATGCAAAGCCTAGAAGAACGTAAACAAGATGTGTAATCAAAGCATGTCTACGACTCAAAGCATCAACCACCACATTATCTTTATCTTTCTTATACTTAAAAGCACATGGAAACGTTTCAATAAAATTAACCCATTTAGCATGCCGCTTATTCAATTTCAACTAATTCTTCTAATATTTCAACGACCCGTGATCAGTGTGAATAAAAAACTGACTATGTAGCAAATAATGCTTCCACATTTCTAAAGCACGCAAAACAACATAAAATTCTTTGTTATAAATTGGGTAATTAAGAGCACCTCCCTTAAGTTTTTAACTGAAGTAAGATATAGGTTGATTCTTTTGTATAAGAGCATCCATTCATATGCCCAAACCATCACAATGAATCTCAAAAGTACGATCAAACTTAGGTAAAGCAAGAACAGAAGCATGGTATAACCGCAATTTCAATTCATTATAAGCATTCTCTTGACTTTCACCCCACACAAATTTAAGAGCATACCATCATATCTGTTGGTATCGTAAGGGGAATATTAGTTGGTACTTTCATGTCCATATTTTATTTTTTTATTAAAAAAATCAAAAATAAAAAATAAAATGAAAGAAACCTACCGCCGCTGCTCACGTTCAGCTCCGACGGCCTGTTCTTTTCCTAGCCCTTGGATTAGACAATCATTGCCACCCATCGTTGCTCTGATTGTCTTTGGACGACCTCTAAAATCCTCCACTCAGCTTCAGCTCTGATCGTCGCCGTTCTTTAGCCCGTGAAATCCGCCAATTACATCATTCCAATCAAAGCTCCAATTGTGTTGTGGCTTCTTCTTCAACTTTTGGTTCATCTCATCAACGGTCATTGGTGTCATCTAAATTTTTATCGTCGCTAGTTATCGCTGTTTTGCAGACATATTTCTTCAGATTTGATGCTAGCGCGTGTTTCCACACACCATTGAAGTCAGAGGCACATCTTCTACCCACAACGCGTATTAGTCGTGACCGCTAAGTTGAAATTTGGTTTTCCATAGGCGCATGTATTACACACGGTTAAACTCTTCTTCTTTCTAGGCACTCAATTTATCATGATTTGATCAATTTCTCACAAGCTATCTCATTTTCTTGAAATTTGTTCTTTATCTCACGAGTTCAGAGCCATATCAGCATCAGTCACTGCCTAGTTAGCGTCCAGTCACCATTTATCAGCAGTTCTTCGTAGGAATGACGGAGTTGCTTTTCTCCATTTATTTAAGGAAGATTCACGTTTTGAGGATTAAAATTTTCGATCACGGAGGGAATAATATGAGTGTGAAAATCCCATTGTGAAAATGAAGATTAATGAAGCGTATTAAAATAACCGACTAGAGCTTCATTTAGTGGGCTGGTTTAACAAAATATTATTGCTTTTCTAATCTAGTTTGATATGGTTTTAGTTTCTTGAAGGTGGCATAAGTCAATCTAGTTTCTGACAAGAATTACCAAAATATGTCTTCTTTTTGTTTGTATTGGCCGAACCTATGTACTATATATAAGGGATGATTTTCAATATGTTAATACACTTTTATCAATAATATATTTCAGAATTTGAGTTCATACTCTTTGCATGTTATGCATTTAAACCGTTAGGTTTGTCCATTATAAATTAGTTCTTAGAAACATTGGATTCTTTGTGTTAATTTGGTGCAACTAGTACTTGGATTAAGTGGAATTCGGTCCTTGTGTTAGTGACGATCATAAAGTTGTGTTCTTAACTAGATTTTGTCTGTGTTTTCTTGATTTCAATAAGGTGCTTCGATCAACCTTCGATAAGAGTGCTTCTTCAAAATTCCACATCCATAATCTTTGGAAGGGGATTCACATCACCCATTTACACGAAGATAATAGCTAAATATTAAAAATCCAAAGCATCATCGGCAGTGAGAGAGATACACATAATCACTAAACAATATTACATTTTAAATAAATATCCATGTGGCAATGAGTAGGACACATAGAGGATTAGTGGTTCTCATTGTGTAGCCGCCTGCTAATATCGACCCGAACTACCAAACAAAATCGGTCACAGTGAAGCATCAAAGGAAAGATATGCAAAATTTTCCATCAACACTTCTCATAAAATATTAGAGCAAACAAAACAAAGTAAATGAATCTCCCCAACTAAAATTCAGTTTGTCTCCATTTAACCCTTTGACCCTTTCCCTAAACTAGGAGATTAGAACCAATCATTTTAACTGTCAAAAATATTTTTTCGTTGGTGTAGAAAATATTTATAATGTGTACTTTTATCTATATATAGATTCCAAAAGGAAAATCCTAATGGACCAAGTCTACAAATCTGATTGAAATCTTCAGAAATAACGGATCGCTAGAATTCAGTTATTTTAACGACTTTGACTTGGATTTCTCCTTCCATCTTAGACACTTTGGATAACAAATCTGAAGTCAATATAATTTTACCGGAAAAAGTTCACCAGAAAATATACAGCGACAGATAATTTGATACGAGTATCAAAATCTCATTCGTTTATAACTTTCTTAGTTTAGTTTTATTTTTATTTAGGTTCATGATTATCACGACTACGTTGGCCTATTTGGTGATGAATTTGTGGCCTCATTTGAGTTTTAGTAAGATTAATTTATGATTAGGTTGAATAAGTTTAGAATAAATTAGGTAATACTGGATTCTAGCTCATCTAGTTCTGCTAAGATTAGGTTTGGTAAGATTAGATTAGACAATATTCATTCAATACTTTATTTTGATGAATTTTGCCATATTTAAATTTAAATTAGGAATTTTAGTTTGATATGGTTTTAGCTTCTTCAAGTTGCCATAAGTAATTCTAGTTTATGTCAAGATTTACCAAATCTCATTTTCTTTATGTTTATTTTGGCCGAACCTATGTAGTATAAATAGGGGATGATTTTCAACATTTTAATTACATAATTTTATTAGTCAAATACATCATATTTTTTAGTTTTAACTCTTTGCTTATTCAAGCAGTTAAACCGTTAGGTTTTGAGATTTTTATTTAGTGATTATACCCAATCTAGTCATTCTTTGTGTTAAAGCGTGCAAGTGGTGCTTGGTTCGTTGATTAGGCCTTCTGTCACTGAAGTTCAAGTTGTGTTCTTCTACAGAATTCGATTGTGTTTTCTTTATTAAAAAAAGGTGCTTTGATTCAACGGTTGACGAGTGCTTCTAATCTTTCCGCAAATAGGATCTTTGTAAGGAGATTCATCTCACAAATCCTACCCGATGTCTAAATCCAAAAAAACCATTTTCAAAGCACCCATTTTAGAAGCTCAAAAAAGCAAGAAAAATGAGTAAAAAGGAAAATCAAATGACGGAAGAAAAAACAAAACAAATTACAGAATTAATAGCTTCCCACCACGAAAAGGAGAAAAAACATAAGTTGAAAAAAAGAAGAAGTAAGAAGTAACCCTCGTGACCGTGATGTTGCCGGAGAAAGATCTCAATAGCCATTAACTATCACAGGAAACCCCGTCTAGCACCAGTTTTTCGGAAGGCTAGCACCGGTTTTTGGGGGTCTAAAAAATCGGTGACTAAGTAGTGGTGAAACAGTTTCACCGATTTTCAAAAAACCAGTGTTAATTTAGCACCATTTTTTGTTAGCACTGGTTTTTGGAATTGGTGTTAATTTAGCATCGGTTTTTTGTTGGCACCGATTTTAAAAAACCGGTGTTAATTTAGCACCGTTGTTTTGTTAGCACCGGTTTTTAGAAGTGTTAATTTAGCATTGGTTTTTTGGGCACCGGTTCTAAAAAATCGATGTTAATTTAGCACCGGTTATTTTTGCAACTGATGCTACATTTATCCATTTCTGATGTTTATGAACTGTTATTAGTTTTCATGCATACAATCTTGGCCATCAAAATTTATAGCTATATAAGAGATGTAACCCTAACCTCTCTTAACTCTACTTTACTCCCTCACTCAAACCCTATTCTATTACGACTCCACACTTCTCTCCAACCCAAACCCTCACTTCTCACTCCCGCCATTAAGCCAATGATCCAACCAGCAACCACTCTGACGCCGCTGCGACAGCCGCTCCAACAAATGTAAGAAAATACTTTTAATTGTTGTGGTATTTACCTCGTTTTTTCAGAGTCAATAACTATGGTAAAACTCCATGAAAAACCGAGATAATAGGTCATGTTTCTTTTAGTGAGTTGACTTAAAAAATTAGCTATACCGTTTTTATGGGACGAAGGGAATATTTTTTTTTATCGTTGAATCAAAATCAACTATGACATAAATAAAATATTGGATCAAACTCTTTTTTTAAGTTAAGATGATTGCTATGAATAATTATTTGAATATGAAAAAAAAATCTAGTGCATTAGAGCATCTCCAACCCGGGCCTAAATTAGGTGAGTGTCAAAAGCTCCGTAAGTCATGCCCAAAATATAGCCTCTAATGCAGGAGTCTAAATAGAATGTCAATGTGATGTGGCACAAATATTATCAGACTTTCTCAATTGCACCCTCTCTTTCTCGATTCCCTCTTTGAAGCTGTCACTTGTCCAGGTTATCAATTTTTTTTTGCGCGGGTGGAAGAAATTTGGGTGCAGATGGGAAAATTTGTTGGGCGCGAATTCCTTTCTCGCATTGAAAATTCCAACTTCAAAATTCTATACTGGTACGAGTTTCTAATTATCAAATTCTTCAATGTATTGTGGATCTCAATTTGCGTAGTTCTGATTATCACCACATCTTCTTCGAGGTATTGATCTTACACTCCTTCCCTTACAAGATGAATTATCGATTTTACGGATCCATTATTCTTGTTTATTATATACTATGAATTCATGATGATATTACTGGCTATTATAGTAATCGTTGCTATGTTTTTCCCTGTTTTCCTTGCTTCTTTATTTGGCATATCTCTGTTGGAATTTGCAGGATGTTTCTGATTTTCATGCATAATTATCCTGTTTCTTGTAAAGGGTTTTCCTCAATTTTTCCTTTTCTTGGAGTAGAAGTACAAATTTCAAACTCTTTCTTCCATTTAGTTTGGTTTCTCCAAATTTGGTTTTACCTAATTAATTAATAATTACTACCGTGTTCAACCATAACATACTTAACCAAGTATGTAAAAATTGTAAAGCAAGAACACACAAACTTGGTTACGCAGTTCGGTGAAAATCACCTACGTCTGCAGGGCCTAACCCAGTTCAGAATAAATCCACTAATAAGAACAAGACAGTACAATAGACACGTCTTATACTTATATGTTTCTAATTACAATATGTGGATTTTACAAACTCCCCTTGCAACCGATCCGCCTTGATCAGACTCCCTCTGATCTCGATACTCGTCGACGCTAGATCTCCTCCTCCCGAGGAATTAAGGTCTTTGATTCTGAACTCAGATTAATAGTGTATAAATCATGTTGGAACACAAACTGAACTATTGGCTATCTCTGAAATTAATCTGCTCACAGATTTTCTTTTCACTAAAATCGTGAATTGCTCTGTCACCCTGTCCTCAATATATATAATGCGATCATGCCTTCATCAGTATCCTTGACGTATGTAACTCTATCTCCACAGAATATTCTGATAACCAATAAATCCATTAGAGATAGATATTCCTTAATCTATCCCTTAAAGAAAGTAATTTAAAGATCTCATCCATATCTTCTCCATATCCGATCGTATTACTTCCATAAGTCTAATCCAATCCAACAATTATAGGAATTGAAATATTTTGTAATCAAATCACAACCAGATGAAATATATTCTCTCGGATTATTTTTCTCTCAAATACTTCCATATTTGATGTTACAACACAACCTTCCATAATCTTCACAAATTGCCAACATAACAGTTTCAGACTTTACAATCTTCCCCTCTGGCATTTTGTGGACCCATTAATACTTTTGGGTTTTGATCATATGATCGTAGTCAACAATAACTCCCCCTTTGATGTACATCTTTCAGTAATTACTACTTCTCATGTTGGAACATCAAAGATTATGGAATCAGAAAACCAAAAACATGAGAAAATAAAAACCGAGATAATAAATACTTCTTATAAATTCCAGTAGGCCAAAATATCCATATAATCCAAAGAAACCAAGAAGCCTGAGATCCAAAACATCCAAAATACAAAACACTCCCCCTTGGTGACATCAAACATGCACAAATCCACTAAACCACTGGACCAGCAGCTCCAAGCTTCTTCAAGAGCTGCTAGCTGCAATTTCAAGACAGCAATCTTAGCTTGAATGACCCTCTTCTTTGCTTCCTTGTCTTGCTTGCTTGTACTGCTTGAGCTGCTAGTTACAGACTCCTTCCAGGGTAAATCATTAATCGTCTGTGTAGAGAAAGTTCTGGAATTTGCCTTGATGACAGTAGTCTGGAGTATCATATCATCCTCCTTCACCTTTAATTTACTCTCTCTTAGCAGTTGGGTAATCACACAGGGATGAGGTAGAGAGTTTTTCTTCCTCAAAGAAACAGCTTGAAATACAATATTTTCCTGCACTATCCTCCCAAGATTTACAGGATTCTTCTTTCCCACACAATATAAGAGCTTATCCATTTCCCTAGTTAGTGCAGAGGTGTTTGTAGAAGGAATCCATCAATTAATGGCTATTTGAGACAAGCAGAAGTACTTACTGGTGATACTCGACATTGCTGCATTCCCTTGCTCAGGCCACTTTACTTCCAGACCTCCAGTTAGCTCAGTAATGATTTGATCATTTGACAGCTCTAGGTCTTTAGAGTAGGGTCCCTCAAAGTCAGGAGTGCTCAATCCAAGAATCCCATTAATCTTCCGAGCTGAGAAGTTGACAACTTTGCCTCTGACATAAGTCCAACCATACCATTCAGACTCAGTGTCCAGGTTTTTTGTTCTTACATTTGAATAGAACTCCTGAACCAATTCCCTATTATATTTCTTGAACCTTGTGGCTGCAGCAGTATACCCAAGAA
>JAULKM010084558.1:0-11472 GCA_032355605.1 Rubia tinctorum
TCAATTCCCGTAATTGCAACAATAAACCCATGCCTGCCACTGCAAGTTCCCTCGACATCTTTCATGAGCTTCGTGACCAGCTTGTCCCGGAGGTCCCGGCCGAAGTGGCGGGGATGGAGCTGCATGTTCCTCTCCAATATAATGTGAAAAAACATATTTTCCTGCGAGTCAAGGCGGTGAAGCGTTTTCCGGCGGCCGATGATTGAGAGGAGGGGTTCAGCCTCTGAATTTGGATTTGGAAATAGGAGTATTTGGTGTTTATGAGCGAAGCGGTGTCAGGAGGGTTGAATATATACAGTTAGACTGGGAAATGTGAAAATTTTCCGATTCCACCACTGAATCGGAAAAATCTGAAAAGCTGATCTGGCCCGGCCCATCTTCCTTTTTCAGCACTGGCCCAATTATAATAGGTTTGTCTTTTAATATATTTTTGCATTTTTTTTCTTCAAATTTACGGTTTAAACTTTGGTCTTTTCATAACTTATGAAAAAATCGTATTTCAAGAGACGGACTCTACTTTTGGCAAAATCTTGGGAAAGACCATATGGAAAGATGAGGTTGAATTGGAATTATAGAAATGTAAAAGATTTAGTTGTAATATTAAAAATTTATTATGCAACATTTAGGAGTGATAGATTTATGATCCGATTAATACAACCCAAAAATATTATTGAGCCAGTCTCTTGAAAGACGGCCTTTCCATAAGTCGTGGAAAGACCAAGGTTTAAAGTATAAATTAGAAAAAATTAAGATAAATTTTTCGGGTTGTATGAACCGAGTTATAAAATTTATAACTACTACACGTTGCATATTAAAACTTTAATATTGCAACAAAGACCTTTTACCTTTTATTATTATAATTAAACTTCGTCTTTCCATAAGTCTATGGAAAGACCGTCTTTCCCAAGACTTTGCTTGATTTTAAAGTGGATGAAAGAAAATAAATGAATGAAATGATCAGAATTTACCTTTTGAAAAATATGTCGATCAAGTAAAAACTTTCTTAAAGTGTGACAATTATGGAAAAAAAAAGATTCTCATACAACAAATTAGGACTTTTAAAGTTGTAAACGGCATATTGTGATCTGACAGTAATTTTATTTGTAGTGCGGAATGGGCCTTTCCATTTAATTTCAGTCCAAAATCAATGTTAAAGTACCAGTTTTCTTTTTACACTTTGTCCCATATTTAAAATTTACAGGAGAGAAGTTTTGTTTAGAGTAAAGTGCATTTATAGCCCCAGTTCCTTGTTTTGTGCAAATACACCTCTGAGTTTTTTGAAAGTGCATATATACCTCAGTTTCTTATTTAGTGCACATATACCCTCAATTTTCAGTGTCGATTTCCAGCTATAGGGGTATATGTGCACTTTCAAAAAATATTTGAGGTATATGTACACTTTCGCAAAACATTGAGAGGTGTATCTGCCTTTTTGAAAAACTAAGGGTATATGTGTACTAAGGAAGGAAGTGGGGAGCATATATGCACTTTATCCTTTTGTTTATATGGCAAATGTTTAACTACTATTTTGAGTAAGCAAAAAGAAGAAGACTCCTCACGCGCACATTGCACTGTCCGTTCGAATATGACGTGGCAGGTCAAGCGGGCTTTATGATAATATTAATCTTTTTTTATCACAATTAGTTTGAGAGTCCAATTTTATGAGATTTCTCAAAACCGCGCATTTTTAACTTGGTATTAAACTTAACTCTTTCATTTTCCTATTTTCCTCCTTACATTTGAACTCTGATTTTTGAATTGGTGAAACTCCTGTTGGTCTTTGACTCCAATATATGACTTCTTGTGTAGAAGTTGTTTTGATTTTTTTTTAAAACTTCTTTCACGATCCTCCGAATTTTGTGGTATGTTGGTTTGCCTTAAAAGGCCAGCTCAGAAGCACTTCAAAAATAAAATAAAAACAATCCACCTTCTCCTCTCTTCCTCTATTGCCTTCTAAATTTTGAGTTATACCTTCTCTGTATGACTGCACTAGGCATCAGAGCATTTTCTTTTGGAACTTTCCAGAGCTTGTTTTCGTGAATATTGCAACTAAGGAGCTCGAAGATTGCGACCGAGGATGTCGAGGAGTTTGGAGGTATTGTTTGGTTGAATGCGAGACACATCAATTGGTGCGACCAAGGTCTCGAGGAGTTCGGAGGTATTGTTTGGTTGAATTCGAGACTCATCAGTGTTGTGGTATCTTGGAGAACGAACGCTTACGCTAAATCTTGCCTTACACATTGGGCGGATTTTATTTCAAATGCAGAGTGATCTATCATTCTCATGCTCACAACTTTCTTTCCATTCTATTTGCACAACAAAATCAATTTTTCGTATTGTTCTTCAAGTTTCTTTCCGATCAAATATTTTTTCTCAAATCAATGACCATACATCTGTTTTCATACATTAATACTATTTTTACCAACAATGTTTTCTAATGCTTTTATATTCTTCTTTTATAGAGTTATGGAATTTTTCCACTAAAATATAAGTTTGTTCCTTGAAAACGGTCTTTCCATTAGCCATGAAAAAACCAATGTTTAAACTACAAAATAAAATAAATGAAGATAAAAATTTCGTGTTGCATTAATCGGGTCATAAACTTATAAATACTGCACATTGCATAGTAAATTTTTAATATTGCAACTAAAACCTTTTACCTTTTTATTTTTCTAATTAAACTCCACCATTCCATAAATTCAAGGAGAAACGGTTTTTTCCAAGAGTTTTCCCAACATATATACATGTGTGAATAGAAGAGAACTTGAATGAAAAGGTTAAAAAATCAAGTAAACAAATGAAAATATTTAACTTTTACATAGTTGAAATATGTATTTTTAATATAACAGATTAAAATGAGAAATGCAGCCCTCTTAGTTAAATAGATGGAGCACTTGTCTCTCCTCATCTCTTTTTCTTCCATTTTTCTTGGCATCTCTTTATTATATTCCCTAAAAAGATTTTGGCACTGTTTATCATCAGCCTTTCTGTGGTTGAAGAGTGTGGTGTGATTTGCAACATTTGTGGAAGTTTGATGAGCTAGCTTCTGGCAGGGAAACAAAGTGAATAGAAGGTGGTATTGTCAGGATCTCCGAACTTTAGGACCCCCGTCCTCCATTTGTGGGTGCATATAGGCTGTAAGGCCAATTTGTTATGGTCATCAGTCCTTGATAATTCATTATATGGGGTCGAATACCTTCACGTGACCACCTTTGTTTGTCGAGTTTATCATTCACCACGCTCCATCATCATTTGCTTCCATAAAACGGCCACGCTATTTTATTTTATTTTTAAAGAAAATTTGGTATGATACCGTCTTATCATAATGTACTGTGAGACGATAGATTATGTAAAATTTTAAAAGTTACTCTCTCCGTTTCTCTATTATTAGCACACTTTCTTTTTTTTGAGTTGTTTCTTTTATATTGGCACACTTTTCATTTTTGGTAATATTTCTTCAATTCCATCCACTCATTCTACTTTTTACATTCTACATTCAATTTTATCCACTCATTTTCTCCACCTAAATCCAAACACCAATGATGTCACTTATAGAGAAACGGAGGAAGTACTTAAAGGATCGTACTACTTTATATATATTATATGTCATCTTCAAACAATTGTATTTAAAGTTTCCGTCTCATCAGTCTCATCATGAGATTAGGTGAGCTGTCTCATTCAAATTTTATAATTTAAAAAAAGTTTAAAAGAATTATCATAACTTCTTTTATAAAAAACATATTGTTCATATAATTTATTATCTTTTCGCTATTTTCACTTAATATTTTTCATATATTTATAATTACATAAAAAATAATTTAAATAACATAGTTTTAATTTTTAATGAATGGAAAAGGTACTAGAAATTACGTCATCTAAATCCACAAATTTAGCTAAGCACCTCCTCAATAAAAATTAAGCATTTAGTTTTTCACGATTTTCGATAATCATGTTTGACCGTGATCAATATCTCTAATTACATACAACACTTTGCATAAAAATTGATATACAAAAAAAGAAAATCTCAAGAAAGTTGGCCTATCTAGTCTCTACGCTTCATTGGATGTGACAAACTTTCTTCTATAGCTTGTTTTTTGAATTTGGCACACTTTCATTTTATGGAAAAATTCCTTCAATTTCATCCAATCATTCTACTTTCCACTTTCTAAATTCAATTTCATCCACATATTTCATTCACCTAAATCCAAGCACCTCCTAACTAAACGGAGGTAGTATATGGTTATGGGCAATCCCCTTGACTTTTTACCTAAAAATTTAGTTTTTTCAACAAAAAATTGAATATTATATTATATAATTTAAAACAAGTAAATGTGTATTTGAATGTGAAATTATAAAAACAAAACATAATATAAAATTTAAAATATTTAAATTTAGTACTCCCTCTTTCCCAGTTTAAGCTGCATAAACACTTTGACTTTTGACAATTGAATAATAAAATGTTTGACAATTAATATCTTTAACTATGTACAATTAAAAATTAGTATTTTGAAAATACATATTAATACAAATCTAACACTATGCCACATGATAATATCCTTACTTATATATCAATAGAATTTCATAGTTTAAATTAGTCAATTTAGACTAAATGAATAGTTCAATTGCAGATTATGTTGGGATGGAGGGAGTATGTAATTTAATAAATGTAATGTATAAATTGAAAAATACAGTGGCATGTCCATAACTTATGGACCGGTCACCTGTCAGGAAACATACTCTATTAAAATAGATATTAAGATGAATATAATAACATCTCACATGAAAGTTTTATTATATGTACATTAATTTATATTTAGGGTCAAAATTTATTAAATTTGACTTAAGAAAAGTAAATGTGTCATTTTTGTTAGAATTGAGAAAGCATATTTTAATAAAAATGTTACGATCAATGAAACTATATATACTGAATAAACTTGGTGGATTTTTATTGATGGTTCAGCTCTTCCATTTTATTGGATTTATTATATGATTTATTTTCTAGCTAAACCTTTGTAAATAAATTGTGACCTTTGACCGCTTCAAAAAGTCAATGGAAGAAATCAGGTTTATTGGCTCTTCCTATACATTTCATTTCATTTCATCCGAGAACATTTATAATAATCATGTTCTCAAATCTCAACTGCATAGAAGAGTTAAAAATTTCATGAATTTTTTTTATAAAACGGTTGTCAAATCTTCAAACCAACAACAATAATAATAATTTGTAATGAATGAAATTGGAAAAGAGTTCCGGATAAGACGTGGGAGAATTCTTTTGGAGTGTACTAATTTACTGCTTTAGAATCTCCGGATAAAATTGGTAAAGGACAATAATACGGTTTATAGTATTTTACTCTCTTTTTGTAACAATAGAGACAACAATCCAATCTTTATCTGCTTTCGACTTCTTCCTTTCTAGGGCGTTGAACCAAAACCCCTTCTTCAAGTTATGTGCTCTGTGGATCATGTGACCAAAAATGAAAATTGCAAGCTTGATACATTAAAGCAATCATCGCCTCGTGACCAAAAGGTGACAGATCCACCATTTTTTTTTCTTCCACAAGTGATACGCACTGACTACTGAGTGATTACGAATCCCTCTCCAGCATGTGTGCGCGTATTCAGTTGTCTCTGATACATACGGTCTCTCGTTCAGTTAATATTGATACACTTTTTAATTAACTTTCTCAATCCACAGTTGATCATAAAATTTTTGTAACATATAAGTAATAATATTATCATGTGAAGTATCATCAGATTCTTCATAACATGTACTTTCCAAATATTAAAATTTTACATGATATTAGTATACATAGCAAAAGTTATTAGTGGTTAAACATGTCTTGACAAAACTGGATGAAAAATGTGTCATAATAAATTGAACAGAGGAAGTACTACTTCCGTTTCGTTAGATGTGGCACTATAGATTTGGGTGTTTGGATTTAGGTGATTAAAATGAGTGGATGAAATTAAATTTAGAAAGGAAAAGGTAAAAGGTAAAATGAGTTAATGAAATTGAAGGAATCTTGGCATAAATGGAAAGTGTGCAAAATCCACAAAAGCAACAAAAAATGGAAAGTGTGTCACGTCCAATGAAACAAAAGAGTATACAAGTTTACCTGGAGTACTGCATAGCTTAAATACTACTTCTGTCTGTGTCATTACTTTTGGCCACTCTATTTTTTCAAAGTCAAATTAATTTAGTAAATTTTGACAGTTAATATAATTAGTTAATATATATCATAAAAATATCATGTGAGATATTGTTAGATTCATCTTGGGACTATTGTCCAGGCTTGACAAGGTATACGACTAAAAACCGTTGCATTTGGACAAACAAATAGGGGATGTGCTACTAATTGAGCTGATATTACCATATGTTTTGGGTTGTATTTGAGCTGATATGTTGATCAAATTTGTGGAAACTCATGTTTGAAGATAAATTATTGCTGTTTAGAATTTTGAAATGAAATTGATGAGTTGTTGATATTATTGGTCGGGATGACCCAACTTTCTGGACACATGGAAAATGAAGTTGTATGGATGGACGCGTGCGTGATTGTCAATTGAAGAAGAAGGCAAAAAAAGTAAAATTTTGTGCAAGCAAGCTAGATATTATAATGGAATATTTTGATGGGATAATTTTGCCAAGTCTAGCATAGAAATGGAATTTGATTGTTTGAAAACTCCTAAATTTTAGGAGAAGATATTTTATAATATTTTGAATTTTTACTAGATAAGGACATACATCTTTTATTCCTTATTCAATTTTTTTGACTGTAGTGATTTTCATAGACATTATTATTTCGGACTTTTTTATTCTCCTGCGCAAGAATAAAGCATACGCGCGCAGACAATTGTTTACATTTTGGGTTTGGAGTTTTTTTCATTGTTCTATTTATATAAATCTCCTTGCAAAAACTGTGAATTGCGAAATTTAAATCTTTGGTCGTATTAAGAAATTCGTGAATCTAATATGGCCGCACAAAATTGATGACAACTAGCCATCGGGATTGCTCTCAATTTCAAAAATTAGCTCACTGTCTAACCCTCGTGATTAGTTCACAAGTAAATGGTATTGATACTTAATTAATCCGCATATTTAAGCAACAATGAAAACGACCGCAAACAAATAGTATAAACTCAAAAATTATTATTATTTGATTGATAATAGTGTGTCAAAGGTAATTAAAATGTTGAAAACCATCCCCTATTTATAGTACATAGATGTGGCCTTCAAGAATACAAATTAGACATGGATTTGGTAACTCCTGTCAGAAACTAGAATGATTTGTGACAAATTTAAGAAGCTAAAATCATATCTAACTACAATACCTAATTTAAATCTAAATAATGATCATATTCATCCAAGTAAATCAATCCAAATATTGAATAAACTCTTGAAAGAATCTATCATATTTAAATTTACCAAATCTAATCCTATCAGAACTCGAAGTCCTAAAATTATAATATTTCAAAATTTACTCTAATTATGAGCACACTACATCACTTAAAAAATCAGTGAGAAAAAGAGTATAGTGTTAAGCTACTAAAAATATTAAACTGGAAAAAACTATAATAAATGATATTTTTTAAGAGCATATCATTCTCTTTGTGGTTGAAAAGTTTCATCCTCGAAACGTAAACGATCTTCAAAATTAATGGAGATAAACGTCCCACACCATCCCTGCGGAGTCCTACTATTAAACACTGACAGAAATCTGTCTAGGCAATGACTGGGAGCTGATTAGAATGTTGAGGTGCCTCTGACGAGATAATGAACTAACTCGCGATAAATTGATCTACTCGCAATAACTTGGAAGTCTCGCGAGATGAAGATATGGATCAAGGGTTGAGCGTGTGAGACAGACATGCCTTAACTGACGTGTGCGTGAGATTCACTCGCCCAGTTGGTGGATTGTGCGTGTGTGTGCTACTCGTCGACTATCTTCTTTGTTGGATACCCTCTGCGCGGACTTCTCTTTGCTGAGCTTCTCTTCGATGAGTTGTGCGGATCCTGTAGCGGCGAACAAAGATTACTAAAACAACGAGGAGTCTTGGTGGCGGAGAACCAAGCATGGAGAAGTGAGCTCGTTGGAGAAAGAAAAATGGAGGACTTTCCAGGATTTGTTGGAGATGAAGCAGATCACGAACAAGAGAAACTCGCCGGAGATGATCGGAGTTGAGGCTGAGCAGAACAGAGAGCTTAGGATGGTCGGTCGAAGATGAAGCTAAGCGCCAGCGGTCGGCGGTTGCGGATGGAGTTGATCGGTCAGAGTTGCTGGCAGCGATCGAAGCTCGTTGTAATATATATTTTCATGATTATAGGAATCTTGTTGTAATAAAAAAATATCAAATCACTTCATTAATTATATCAATTACAATATTAAATCGTCTGACGGTTAGTTGGTGTAAAACAAAATTTTGTGTTTCAAATAAAAGTAGAGTAAAGTGTCAGAATAACTTAGTTAGATGATTAAATTTGATTTTATCTTGTTAAATAGTTAGAGTTATATTAGAACTAGTCTACCTTCATGCTTTGTACTCTCTATTTATTCTCTTCATGATTAATAATAATCATCACGGGAAAACATTCTTTCATGGTATCAGAGCAAATTCTGATCCTAAACCCTAAACCTTAAATTTATTTTTTTTCGGCCGTCCCACTCTATCTCCTTTCCGGCCAACTTCCGGTCAAGTTCAGGCAACCTCGGCCAGATTCCGGCGGTCATTAATCCTCCTCTCCGACAATATTCTCGGCGAACCACTAGTCTTCTTCTCCCCTCGCCTCGTCTCCGCTGGCCAGTTCCCTCCTCCGGCCAGATTTATCTCTGCTGGCTCCTCTCTCTTCTCCGGCGGAATTTTTCACCGGCGATCTATTTCCTTTCAGCCATTGTTATCTTCCAATCTTCTCCGACATGATCTGTTTGCCGGCGTGATCTGTTTCCTTCGCCGGTCTTCAGCAATCAATCTTCAGTGTTCCAAACCAGGAGCCTTCCAGCGCGTCATATCCACGCGCGCAGGGGGTTCCGCGCATGAGTACATGCGCCACTAGTGTTTCAGCGTGTGATTACCCGTGCATGTCAGGTTCTCAGCACTTTTTCTACACGCGCCAGGCATCTTTTTTACCAAAATTTGTGTATTTGCTGATTTCTTTTTTCCCTCATGGATATGCCTCATTTTAATTCTCAACGGAGTGATATTTCCAGATTTACTAGCCTTTCTCGTCATCAACGACAAGATGACTCCAAGTGGATTGTAGATTCTGTCGCCACAAAAAATGAGGCATCGTCCCCTGCTGCTGTTGACCATGTCGCTCCCTATCATGGTTCTTCCAGTATATATGTTGGTAATAGTTCTCAACTCCCTATTACTCATGTTGGTAGTTCTTAGATTTCTAAATCTGAGTCTCTTTATGATGTGCTCATTGTGCCTGCTATCACTAAAAAATTGCTTTCGATTAACAAATTAACTCGGGATTTAAATGCTATTGTTTGCTTTGATGATCACTCATTTACTATTCGGCATAAAATTACTAGTGAAACCTTGGGTCATGGTCACAGTGAAAATGGGTTTTATGTTTTAGACTATGGTGTATCAGCCTTGTTATCTACTGTGGAATCCAATAAGTCGCATGCGTCTTTTGAAATATGGCATGTTAGACTTGGTCATGTACCGCATTCTGTTATTTTTTATTTGTGAGGTTCTGGATATTTATCTGTCTCATCAATTTTGCTAAAACTTACCATTTGTGATGCATGTGAAAAGGCTAAAGGGAAGCGTTTATCTTTTCATATAAATGATAAACGTGCTGCTAGGGTACTTGATCATATTCATTGTGACTTATGGGGACCCCCTTCTATTTTATCTGCTGATGGTTTCTCCTACTATGCTAGTTTCCTCGATGATCATTCCCGACTCCCATGGTTTTACCCACTGCGCTGAAAATATTATTTTTGGGATGGTTATCTCCATTTTGAGACTTTTGTGGAGAACCAGTTCTCTTCCACCATTAAGGTGTTTCAGAGTGATGGGGAGACTGAGTTCGTAAATGGTCGCCTACGCTCTCACTTTCAGACAAAGGGCATTCACCATCAGATTTCTTGCCCGTATACTTCTGAGCAGAACGGTCGGGCTGAGCGCAAGCATCGACACATTACTGAGATGGTTCTATCTATGTTATACCACTCTCATGTCCCTCCTCTTACTGGCCTCACACCTTTGCTGTAACTGCTTATACTATAAATCGGTTGCCGACTCCTGTCCTTGGCGAACGATCACCTTATGAAGTTATCAATGGCAGGGTTCCTATATACACGAACTTCCATGCATTTGGTTGTCGTGTGTACCCTTATCTTCATCCTTATGCAGCTCACAAACTCGCTCCTCGCAGTTTGCCCTGTATCTTTCTTGGGTATGAATCCCAGTACAAGGGATATCGATGTTTGGATCCTACACCTGGAAAGATATATGTTACCAGACATGCTCGATTTGATGACACTTTCTTCCCTTATGCTGCTGGTTCTACTTCAGTACCTCAATCGTCTCTGGATGTCTCTACTTTTTTGGATCCTACTAAAACATCAGCTCTTATCCCTACTTCTTCCACTTTGGCGTCTCTGCCTGATCAGCTTGTGACTTCGATTGCCAGCCCTCCTGGCTCATCGATGCTATCATCCTCACCGCCTATGGCACCATGTTCTGTCTGCTCTGCCGAATCAGATCATCCAGTGGTTGCTACGGTGCATCCTTTTTTACCCATCTCGACATTGACCAGCTCACTTGGTTCTCCGAGCAGCCCACCCAGTTTACCTACCACCTCACCGGCCCCTTCGCCGCCTACTTCGCCGGTCGTGACTGCTCCTCCTGTCTCTCCACCTCGGCCTCACACTCATCGGATGGCTACTAGGTCGGCTACTGGTGCTATTCAATGCAAGAATTATTCAGACATTATCGCTCATGGTCTTACTGCTACTCTACTCGCTCAGTCTAAGCCCACGGATTATCGCACTGCTCTCCAGGATCCAGCTTGGGTTTCTACCATAGATGATGAGATGGCGGCTCTTCGTGGCCAATACACTTGGGACTTAGTGCCTCGACCTTCGGATGCTAACATTGTTGGCTCCAAATGGGTCTATTGGCTTAAGTATCAATTGGATGACACTATTGATCGTCACAAAGCTAGACTTGTGGCGCAGGGTTTCTCACAGATTCCGGGGTTTAACTTTGATCACACTTTCAGTCCCGTGGTCAAAGCCTCCACTATTCGGACGGTTCTCGCTATTGCCACGATGCGTTCCTGGACACTTCATCAATTGGTTGTCAAGAACACTTTTCTTAATGGTGTTCTTGATGCTCCGGTCTATATAAAGCAACCCGTTGGATATCAGGACCCTGTTCATCCAGATTATGTTTGTCGCTTGCGAAAGGCCATTTATGGTCTTAAGCAGGCCCCTCGGGCATGGTTCCAGC